>JADKLZ010035325.1:18430-37505 GCA_021533235.1 Biomphalaria straminea
TTTAAAATGGTTATTCCTAGGGATTATACACATAAGGTTTAGAGTAATTTGATTAATATATAAAAAGAAGGTCTCACGTGTCTCATATAGCCTTAGCAGAAATGAAAAAAACATTGTTTTGTTTATAGAAACAATAAACAGAAAGCGTGTTTGACAACTATGGTAAATATACTATACAAATGTAACACCAGAAACTGACTGCTAGTATACAGAACATTTAAAATAATAGTAAGAGAAGAATTAGGATGTTTTGCATTTTTGGCTTACGTTCTAGGAACCAAGATACAATACAATTCCCCATCTACTTCAGTAAACATTTAAATAACAAGAGGAGGCAATTCGCAAATATATCTCATAGATGCACTACATGACCAATCATTTAAAAGTTTAATATCTGGTGCATAGTTGACACAATCTTGATTTCCTGCATTGTTTGGTTGACCTGAGAATGTAAAGAACATTTTCTTAAGTGATCTACAATGATCTAGGAAAGCACAATTAAGAATACATCAAATGTATTTATTTTGGTACAACAAAACTAGAAAGGATATTTACCTGCGCCAAAAATTGTATAGTTAACGTTTAAAATAGAATTGTCGTCTGCCCATCTAAATATAGATTCTTGTTGAATGTCATCGAGACCTACCCAGTATGCAATAGGATCATCTTTAACTATGTCCAGTAAAAGATCAAGTTTTTCCTGCACTTTAAGTATGTACAATGTGGCACCTAAATCTAAACAAACGAATTGTATAAAAAATAAAATAAACATGTTTATAAAACATCAGAGTTGATTTAAAATACAATATATATAAAAATATTAAACTTAGGTACTACATTATTATACATTGAAAATTTAAACTTTATGTCTAGAGATTAAGAGATTCTAGAGAAGTACATTTACGGTAACTTCCAGGACACTAAGTATGAAAACAAAGTATGACATGTTAAAGTAAAATAACAGTAAACTTTTAAAGCTTCTATTTAATTATATACGTAGTTATACATTAATTTCAGACTCAAAGAAATGCCTTATAATACATTTTTGCTACATTAGACTTACGGTTATATTTGTTAAAAGCACTTTTTTAACATTATTAAATAGAGAGTATGTGTTCTCAAATGAACTCAGAGGCGGCCACACCGGACACGCCAAAGGACAAACTATTTTTTTATGTTTAAAGTAAAATAATTTATAACAGTTATTTTCCGTTGTTTTTAACTTTAAAAAAAAAAAAACAACATATTGCTGTTAATGAAATGAAACCGATAAGAATAATCTCACTTAGATATATCAATTGTCTTCATAGAACTCGGATTTATTTCATATAAATAAACATTATATTTCGTTGATTAATTTTCAGGCCTTATAGTGTTTATTTCGGCTGAAACTGCCTGAAACACTATTTATTTTATCTCAAATAAAATTAGAACATGGCCAAATAGACTTCGCTAGATATTTTTATCTAAAATCTTAATATAGATCTATATCTTAATATGATTGATAAAATAAAATTAACATAATGCGTCTCTAAAGACTTTATTTTTATTTTTATTTTACATAACGTTATGCGGTCTTGGTAGCAAACATTCAAGTACTGCACAATCTGGTAGAGATGCCAGGACAGTATCCTCTTGTGTATTCAATGTGACAATGATTTTAATGTATTCTTTTGCCCATCGTTCTAGATGCTTGGTTTGATCTGTAATTTGTCCACAAAATTGGGATAGAATGTGGAATGTAGGTCTACTTTAGATACTTTAATGCCAACAATCAGAGATTTTCTATTTCACAGTTGAAACGTTGTTGTGTTTTGCAGCAGTTATCCCTGCAGAAATTATTAGCAATTTTAAGTAATTATTATTTGTGCCTTTTGATTACTGCACAGGAAGAAGAAAAATGCAGATTGTTCCAGACTTTGGATGAATTAATTAGAAACATCCTAAAGACCGAGCACCTATTTAATTTTAATTTTAATACTCGCATCTAGGCTGATAAAAATCGCGTGACCCGATGTTAAGTCCTAACAGATAAAAGATAAAGATAAAATATAAAAGACAACGGCAAAACGTTATTGTGATAAAATTTCGCTCTTTTGAAATGTACATATATACACATAGTGTTCGGGCAAATGTCAAAACGTCTATTGGCGGCAGCCACGCTCTAAAAGATGGCACCAGCTTTTTGTATGCATCACCTAGACAGGGGTCGGCAACCTTTTGAGTCGAAAGAGCCAAAATTACAATTTACAAATTTAAATTTTTTTAAAGAGCCGCAACATCTTTTTTCTTGCCAACTATAAATAGTACTTACTTTTTAATGAAA
Source organism: Biomphalaria straminea (assembly GCA_021533235.1). Classification (NCBI taxonomy): domain Eukaryota; kingdom Metazoa; phylum Mollusca; class Gastropoda; family Planorbidae; genus Biomphalaria; species Biomphalaria straminea. The sequence continues at coordinate 20,757 of JADKLZ010035325.1, forward strand.
AAAAAAGTTTTATTCCTATATAAGTAGTGTTTTTCACCCCCAAAAATAAGTTAGGAAACAACAAAACAGTTAAACCTTTTCTCACAACACTAAATTATACTTGAATAAAAAACAATTGGACAAACTAATGCTAGAAGAGCGATGGCTTTGCACGGTTTTAGAAAGTTTGGATACATTTAGCTCATAGCTTGTTTTTAGTTTCGAACACAACTCTAAATTTTGATTTGTTAGTTGGCTTATTTCTTTACTTTTAATTATATTTATGCAGGAGAACGCTTTCTCGCACGAATATGTCGATCTAAAGATAGCCAGCATTACTACTACAAACTTCTTTACTAGACTTTAGCAATCTGGATTTCTATTCAACACATCACCTCGCGACATTCCTTTAAAAGCTCTCCACTTTTCTTACGTACATCATTTCTGGACCTCCAAACTCTTCCAAACTCTTCCAACTTGATTTTGAACTCCGTACAATTTCCACCCCACAAAACTTTTTAAATCGATCTATTGCATTTCTAGAGATCCAGCATCAATTCCAAAATCATCAATGTGAATTTTGTTACTATTTATGTTGAGAGAATTTATGTTGAGAGAATCCTAGAATGGTTGGCTTCGCACTGCTAAAACCTATCAAGAAATTCATCTTATATACTTTTTTTTACACCTGTGCTGAAGTAATTCATGTCAAAAGTTGCACTTATTTTAACGCGATTATATTGTAGACATTGAAAATGAAGTACCTTGCCGCTCTGAATATCTTCTGCAAAAATATTTTTTCTTTAAAACAAAACGAATTCTTCTATCAAAATATAGACTGGGTTTTATTTTCTTTACAGTTGTAGATTCAGCTCATTTAATTTGGTTTTTATATCCATCATAAAGTAACTTTCTTGCAACCATTTGTTGTTCTCTAATTCAGGGTGATTGAGAGTATATCTTTCATTCAAGCACAAAGCAAAAGGTTTAAACCTTTGGAAAGCCATTGCACTTTATTGGGAAGAAACAGTCTCTATTTCTTTAATAATTATTTTAACTGACTATGGTAGAATGCTTTTGACAAGATACTGTTAACAATTTTCATTACCAGAGTTCTGTTTTTTTAGAAAATCATCTGATGGAATAAAGTGTTTCTTGCTTTGGTTTATAATTCCTTGAAAAGTAACAATTTCATGGTTTATTTTGGTCAGAAAAATGGTTGTTGCCCCTTTATTTGTTCCTGTCATGCTTGTGGCCCCATCAGTTGCTATTGAAACGATTTTATTTAAAACGAGCTTAATGTTTTCAAGTTTTTTTTGGAAAGACTGACCATATGGGCAAGTTGTGCCGTGTCTTTATATCGCAAGGCTCATCTAAAGTAAGTAATAAGACGGAAGAAAGTTGAATATCTTTCACCTGCAAATATGTTACATTTGAAGATATGTCAGCTATTCTATCTTGTACTGTTCTAGAAGATAGTGGCGAATCTTTGTTGTTGTTGTTTCTTTGTTTTTTTTTTTGTCTGAAGATTTCTGGTTTGTTTTGAAATCACGAAACAGTTCTTCAGATCCAAAGAGCCGTATCTTTTACCTGCAAATATGTTACTTTGAAGACATGTTAGCTATTCTATCTTGTACTGTTTTAGAAGATAGTGGCAAATCTTTGTTGTTGTTGTTTTTTTGTCTGATGATTTCTGTTTTGTTTTGAAATCACGAAACAATTCTTCAGATGCACGAAGGGAGCAGTCTTTGACGTTTATAAATGGTTTGCCTTTTTATGCAATTTCTAGTCGTAACGCCATATTAGCATTACTTGTACATGGCTTCTAACTTTAAGAAGATAATTCGCTTCTAACTCATTTACTTGAAACAACAAACTATACGTCCATTCCCAGCCAAAGCGAGTGCTGAAGATGCCAATTCGTCTTGCGACGAAAGCGAATATTAAAACCTACTTAGAAACATCCGAAACTACCGAGAGTTTCAGATGGGCTGACAACAGTGACAACGAGTGTAATGGGGAAGGGGTGTGGTGAAAAGTGAGTACAAGTGGCTGAGAGATTTTTCGGTGCCTAGTGCAAATTAAACAATTTGAACTTTTCCAATTTTTTATTTCTTTTCTATAACATAAATAATATTTGCGTATGGAACTAAAGAGCCGCAACTTCAAATCCAAAGAGCCGCATGCGGCTCGCGAGCCGCGGGTTGCCGACCCCTGACCTAGAGGATGAATCTAAAAAGTGTCATTTACAATCCTCATACCATAACACGGATTGCAGCTTTGACTATTCGTTGAGTTAAGCAAGGTCAAACTTCTTTTTAGGAAGACTTCTATTTCCTGCAAAGCTAAGACTAAGCGCATAAACAACTACGTAGATAATCCAGACAGATCAGAGCTCTTTGGGGAGTTCCTTAACAGAAAAAAATAAGGAAGAAAAGATCTCTTTCACATAGGAGAGACTAACAGACTAAATGTCTTTGGACCTTAAAAACGCAAAAAAGTAGACTAGTTTGATTTGAATCTTAAAAAGATAGAGCCTTGGATTTAGAGAAAAGCTGCATACCTTGTTAACAAAGCGAATTTTAATCCGTAATCTCTACATGCCTTTAAATTGTTAACATATATCACCTCTTTAATTGCTAATTATATTAAAATGTTTAATTACTTAACATTTATCATTTACAGTAACAATTTTTAAACTTTACCCTATCTAAAACAGGTATTTGGCATTCTTACCTATACAAGTATTTTTAGCTGTGATATAATTTATCGAGTCATTGGATATAAACATGCAAGTGCTAATTCTGACATTGGATCTGAGAGTAAAGTTGGCAAGACTTCTGTTACAGTAAGTTCCCTCTTTTAAATATTGTTTTCCAATTGTTGAGTTGAAGGCTTCAATTGGACTTAAAATAGATCCTGTTGAAAACAAACACAAATACTAAGATAAAATTCTTATTCGATACTTTCGATTTGAATACTCCCGGAATAAAAAAATTAATTATCCCTCTCATTATATGAAACATTTAACTAAAACGGATAATATGTTGTTATATTATCTAAAACAAATTGCTATAAATAGTAATAGAGCAAGGTAATGCTATAGCAAGGTGATAGCACTATCTCTTTTATGGATATGTGCCGGAATGGAAAAATTAAGATACAGTTTTAGTGCTACCTTAAGGCGCTAAGCAACCACAATCCAACTAGACAAGGGATTCATATTGACGCCCCCCCCCCCCCCATAGCTACTTAAGCGTTTTAAAGAAACGTCCCAGGAAAATAAATATCTTGATTTGGCAATTTTACATTTCCTTATCAGTTGAATATCTCTGCTTATCAAATAAGAAACTTTAGACACTTCTAAACTGACAACTATTTAGCATAAGTCGTTTTTTTTTCGATCTTTAACTTGAGACAGTAATATTCATGAACACATTATGATAACTCTTCTGCAGGTGCTAAAAAGTAATAAACATGACTCCCTTGGGGTGCCCACGGGTAAACGAGAGTCTGCCCCTTACACGGTAAGTGGGGTTGAAAGATAGCTCCCCGTCACGAATCCATGCGCTGTTCCTCAAGGCAGCTTAACAATAATGGCGTATCCTGCACGATTAGTGTGGTATAACGAAGAAAAATGGCGGCGGCCCCTGGTATTATCTGGCCTTTGGCCATGATTTATAGTCCATGCGTCCGGAGTGCCAATGGTATTTGAAACAGCAATGTCCAATAGGTCACTTCCAGACAAACATGTGGTCAGCTAGGTATTGTTTTTTTTTACAGTTAATAATTGTTCGTTCGGACGGATTCAGACAGGTTTTTGTTTTTTCAAACTTAGAGCTCAAAGAGCCTTTGGCTTAGCTCTTAGACTATCCAGCGGTGCTAAAGAACTGATTGATTTCATAGAAATACAATAAACAAATGTTATCGTTCTTAATAGTTAATAATAATAATATTCTTAAGTTAGATCGCGTTTCTTTAACTTTACTGGTCCCTTAGCCTTATAGGGGCAGCATACATGCCACCAATATATACACACATTTACCTGGGGTACATAAACTTAATGAATTGTTGTATACGAAGCTGTCACATTCTTGGACACTATTCAAACACCTAAGTCCACACGAGATGATTGATGATTCTGACACTGTGGCACCTACAGATGACATCCTCAATGGGACATTAAGAGACTTGTAATCACTAAAACTTGATGTTTCAACATTTTTGACTGATGTAATTGCTGCGTTAGAGTAAGAGTTATCAATTTGAATATAGTACATTACACATGTGTTGCATGTTTCTAAAATATATAACTTTTCTTAATCCACGGAAAAACAAATATTGTGCTAAGACAAAAAGAAAAAAAAATGATTAAGATGTCCAGAACTCAAACTTTGGTTCCTCGTGGAGCATGATGCCTCGACAAAAACACGCCACTCTCCACGGTCTCTTGCTAGTTTCTTTATGGTTTCCCAGCTCTTTCCGGTCCTCTCGGCTTCCTATAGTGTACTTCTTCGACATGTTCTTTTTGATCTTCCTCTACGTTTTGTTCCCTGGGGGTTCTAATCTATAGCCTGCCTAGCTCTATTGCTGTCATCCTTTCAAATTAATGAATATATTTTAATAATTTTTATCTTATGATATTAAATCTATGAGAATTATTGTCCAATTTGTCTGAAACTTTAACATTTTGGATGTTTTCTAATAATATAATTATACTAGTCGACCGGCGGCATATCATATGCCGCTATTTTCCAAGGCAGGCCTTAGGCACTGCAACATATGTGACCACAGTGGGTATCGCACTTTCTTGGGACCCGTGCTAATTTTTAGGTGTATAAATTATTAAATTGAACCATTTTATAAAACAACAGATTTCCCGCGGCCTCTTGATTGACCAGGAGCCCCCTGGAAATCTCCTGAAATGTTATTAAATGCTATGCCGCCGGTCGAAAAAGTCCTGGAAATTTCCGGACATTATTAAAATCTTTTTAAAGTAAAAAAAAAAATTCTATGCTATTTTGTGAATGAAAATAGTGCGGATTTGGATATTATTTCCAATTCACACCATGTTGCGCCATGGGATCTTCCCATTTGCTTGTTATAAGTAAAAATGCGTGAATTCATGAATGAAAAATACTATGAATGGAGATTAAAAAAATGGCTAATTGACCTTAATTTACGCGATATTAAGAATATAGCTGCACTCAAGTAACAATGCTTAAGAAAAACAAATTTGAATGTTAATTTGATTAAATGGACTATAATTAGTATGTTCATGTGCTAAAGCATAAAACTATACTTGCGAAGAGAAGTTCTATAAATCTTCTTAGAGTTGAATTCGAGTTTTAGATCTAGATCTAGATCTAGGAACAGATTTTAGATGTATAAATTATTAAATTAAACCATTTTATAACATATAACAGATTTCCCGCTGCCTCTTGATTTACCAGGAGCCCCTGCGATATCTCCTGAAATGTTATTAAATATAGACCTACGAAAAAGTCCTGGAAATCTCCGGAAATTGTTGAAATCTTTTGTAATTCAATAGTAGATATATATATACATGTGTTTTCACGAAGTTACTTCCTTTTCCAGGTCTATTGATTTCTTTATGTCTATGCTATTTTGTGAATGAAATAGTGCGGTGCGGATTGGGTCCATGCACACCGTGGTGCGTGCGCCATGGGATCTTGCCTATTTACTTGTTGCATTGTGTTGCACGTTTGACCTATTTACTTTGAGAAATATAATATAGATTTAGATTAAAAAATAAAGATAAAAAAAATAATATACACATAATTGATAATATTCAGGATCGAGTAGCACTCATACCTATTGCTAAATTGGCAACTCCAAAGCAAAGTATTCTGGAGGGATTCATACTTGCTTTATACAAAGTTTAATGTTCAACCAATTAATCTGAAATGAAAAAAAAAGAATATCTATGAGCAATAATAAATAACATTAAACAACATTGCGAGTGAAGCGCTTTTACTTTTTTTTTTATTTATCTAAACAGTTTGGGGCCCTGGAAATTCCCGCAATTCAAACATTTTAGACAAAAAAGGTTTTAACCATGAAAAACATACAGAATAGATTTATTTAAAAAAAAAAGACAATACTTTTTTATATACAATATATATACACCATTTTGCTATTGATTACAAATATATGTGTTATTAAATATAGGAACATTTTTTACTCCGCCTCATTAACTCTTTCTCTCCTGATCGACGATACCATCGTTGATTTCGACCTCATTTAAATTAAATAATGTTTATTTTTTTTTTTAACTTGGCTTTGAATTATTTAAAAAGAGCATGCATTCCCAGGGGCGTAGCTAGGGGTTCGGGGGCCCGGGGGGACCGACCTCTTTGGGGGTCCCTTGCATTTTGACTTTCGATATATGACATGATATAATGTACGCAAAAAATATATATGATCAAGATCAAATTGATTCAGTATATCAGTAAATTTGACAAAAACAATTAATCATTAAGACTCTTTTAATGAATAATACCGTTGTTTATTAGCAAAATAATGCACAAGTGATAAATCTCGATTCATATCGCTTCATGTGGTGCATTCTGTTCAGCAAGGACATCTATAACATCATCTACATCAGGGGTGGGCAACCTTTTTCAACCGATGGCCGCATTTATACAATTTGAGGATTAGGCGGGTCGCATATATATCATATGAATGGCAAAGTGAATTTGGTGGTTCCGAAAAAAATAGATAAATACAAAATAAAGTGAAGAAGCTAAAATTATATAATTTATTAAAGACCTAGTGTACTTCGAACAATAACATTGAGTACAAGTTTCACTATTCCTTCTCTATAATTACTCAGTACATGTTCCCCAACAATTACGTACCTTGGCAGCTGCTTACATTACCTAAGCCTAAGGACAGCCCTGTGAATCTTTTTAATTCTTTAGAGTGTGTTCCCTCTTAAATCGCTCGAATTCAATGTAGCTTTGTGTAAAGTTTGCAGTTACTAAGTTATGGTTGTGATATTTATTTTGTTTTTACTAAAAAGGTTTTTCTCAGTCAAAGCTCCATCAGTTGTTACCCTTGCCATCATTTCAAGCCAACCCAACTCTTTCAACACATTTCTTCATAGCATTGAATAAATACTGGCCTGGGCTTGTATGTTTTACTGAATTTATCGAAATACTGCTTTTAAATATAATCTTCGTTTTCTTTAAACTTTTTAGAAGGAAGTTTAGAGACAATGTTTCTTTAGCCTCATTATTCTAAGTGATAAGAATCAAAAGTTTCAATAATTTCTATATATATTTACAATTATTTATTTTTAATATACTTGCATTTTTAATATGTGTAATCTGTGGGCACACTTGATTTATTTAGGTTTTTGCGGGCCGCATAAAACACTTCGGCGGGCCGCATGTGGCCTGCGGGCCGTAATTTGCCCACCCCTGATCTACATCGATACTTTCTTCACTGACATTAAAGCCATGATAAGCCTTTCTTGCGTCATTGTGCTCCTGGGATAGTTTTTTTTTAGAATGACGCAATGGTAGTGGCCTGATTTAGTGGTACGGTATTCAGAGGATGTTGCAAAGGTTTGAACCTTTTTGGTGATTGTATTACTAGTTTGTTGGTGAAAAGTGCTCGTGCATCAGTGACATTATTGAAAAAGCGATTTGCCATTTATTTCACTAATAAAAAATATGCTATGATTGTGAAATTTCCTCTGACGAAAAGACGTACATTTGTTGTTGTTTTTATTCATTTTCCCAACTTTGCAATTCACTCTTTTATCACTCTATAACAACGATTTTTTTTATTTAGAAAAGCCTTTTTCCATTTGATTGCGGATAGATGAATAGAGGGGTAAAAAACTCGAGTGTGAAGTTAATTCTGAAATTACAGAATTACAGAAGCCAAACCCGAATAATGGACAATTCTAGCATTGTTAAGAATAACTATTGGATCTGTTATACTCGTTGCTGTAAATTCTACTTCAAGGTTAATTAGCGTAGCCTTAAAATACTCGCCATTTAAATCTATTATTAGTAAATGTAACAAGATACCTGGAATTCCCTGTATACAGGGGCGGACTTAGCAGCGCGACGGGCCCTGGACCCTAGTCTTGTGCGGGGCCTGGAGCCGAAAGGGTGGACTATATATAAACCGTACCACATCACGCTAACGGGCTATTCCGTCTTACGGCTGTCATTGGCCTCCAACAATAACAATTCCGTATGTCCGCTTTTAACACTGTGGGCCTTATTTTTATTACAAAACAGAATATTACTTAGGTACTGTTTGCCTACTGTTGTATATAATTCGTTGTTATTGTTCTGCATAAAAGATTTTCTTTGAAGTTTAAAAAGTTTAAAAGAAAAATACTCCCATATATGCACAGAAGCATATAAAACACTTAGGTCAAAATAATCAATACATAGAGGTTATGTTTGTATTCAAACATCGACGTCTAATCGGATTTTATTAGGAAAATGTGTAGTGATCAAGTTTGTTACAATAAAATCTCCGATCGCGGGGCCCCCACAGGCGCTCCACTTGCCACCTCTAAGGCCTCTACTGCTGTATATCATACAGTTTTATTCGTGGCAACAAAGAGAGTAATATTCTTTGTTTTTGCTGCAAGAACATGTTTGATCTCTTTAATCGGCAACAAATCTATTAAAGATTTGTATTTCAAAATGTAAAACTGACTTTAAAAAAACAACAACTTTGATCTCTGTGGGAAAAAAAATATTTTAAAATGTCAACAAAGTCAACGTACTGATAGACCTAGATCTAGATTTAGTATTTGATATAAGTATAATCCATAAATGTTGAAAAAAAATACACCCGTTGACACTATTTGTCAATCAAATATATTAATTTATGTATTTACAAACACCCATTTGGGGCCCCCCCCTAGGCGGGGGCCCGGGGGGATTTCAAAAACCTCCCCCCCCCCCCCCCCCCCTACGCTACGCCACTGTGCATTCCCCTTCAAATCTATACCTAGTAAAACATTTACTTATGACAAATAACAAAGCTATTAAAGCCAATTGATAAGAGGATAATGTAATAGTAATAAGCAAATTGAATAATTAATTCAAAACGTGGAAAAATAATTACTGAGAGAAAGAGTTAAGCCATCTCACCCAGGGAAAAAAATCCTGTAGTGTGTAAATCTACTGGACTTGACAATATTGAAACATCTTTAGATCTACACTTAGAAGACGGTGCGCAAAATATACCAAAATCTAATTATTAATAGATTATAGTCTTTAAAGACAAAGGTCCACATGTAAAGTCGTTTAGCTTGTTTAAGATAAATATCGTCTAGTCCTCTGACCAAATTTATTTTTTCTTAGAACTTTAAGTTTTTCAATTCTACTAACAAGATAGTAATGCTTTTCCCAACGATATATATCAGGCGTCAAATTTCTAGGAAAATCAGGAATAAATGTCCACTAGTGCAGGTTTTGCTCACCCATTCGAAATGGAATTCTAAGGCTTGTCTTCGAGTACGAAGATCAATTAGGAACGCAAAATGTCCTGTGGATACTCAGCCCCCGATGTTGCCTAGATATTTTGCCACACCAATTCACGCGTAACCATTGTCCCCTGTTGGTTGTTTTAGATTTTCTTTTCGCCGTCTACGTTTGTCCTCGGCAGCGAATTTTCTTTGGTCTTAAATGTGTATCCCGTGGTAGCTGTACGTGACTTCCAGCTGTCTTGCTTTGATGCCGCATGCAGCCAAATGCTCTCTTTTATGTCAGTTAAAGCAAGTTGGTGCCTAAGCTGATCTTTAAAACTACTCTGTTACGTCTAGAACTTTTCAGTTCACTGACTGGAATATAGGAAATTGTAATCATAATTTTTGTTTTGGCTATGAGTGACTAATTGAAAGTTTCATAAATCGCACCATGATTTGATTGAATAATTTTGAAAGTAATAGTCTACAGTTATAAAAGACATGGCTGTAATATCTCATAATTCCATTAACTATTTGGTTTATTTTCACACAAATCTAGTGAGATTGGAAGTAATAAAACAGCTTCTTAGAGATGCCCCAATGGCCAAGGTATATTTAAAAAAAAATCAATATAGTTTCAATTGAAAAGATCTTAGTTAATGATTATTTAGAAATTTACATTACTCCTGTAATAAAGCAAGTCTTATATTCTTTGATGATTCAAGCTAAAAGGAAATAGGCATATTAAAATAATTAAAGTAATATAATGTTAATGAAAACATTACAGTTTTGTTATTATTCGCTTCTATTTTGATTGCTTGAAATGTTTTGTGAATAAGTTTTGATGAACATTTTTTTAATTTGGTCCATTCAAAACCTTACCTAAATTGTACATGTAAGTCCAAAGAAAATTTTTGATCGAATGTCAAGTCATCAATACAATACCTTGATTGACTGCTTCGCCAGTACAAACCACAAACAAAATTATAACCACCTATTCGTTTCGTCTGCATCACAAAAAGGAATCCAAGGGAAGTAAACACTCATAAACTTGCTTATTATGTTTGTGCTGAAAGTATAAACTCCCCTTAAATAATTAAGTACAAGATAGTATCAATACCCTAACTCAGTGAACACAATTTATTTCTTTCACTAGAGTTTGTTCAAAGACTTGGCTTTAACTTTTTGTACTATGGAAACATATACCAATCACGATAACCTTTCGTAGCATGAAATAGCTGTACAGTAGGCAGTTAGATGTTTATTCGATGTAATTTATGTACAGTAAAATATATATTTGGTTTTTGTGTTAGACGCAAAGGCGTATTCCGTGTGCATCACGAACGAATTGGAGAAGAATTGTCAAGACAAAATAAAAAAAAAATGTATGAAATTACTGTCCGAGTAAGATTCGTTTGTATGAGAGTATGGGCTCCAAACAAAGCTTGGTTCCAAACCATTTAAGTAAGCAAAACGAAATTATATTTCGAGATTGTAATTATAATGTTATATTGGGTGATTACGTTACAACAAATTATACAGCGGTTACAATAAGAAATATTTCGATTATTTTCACAGTAGACCTGACAGCTCAAAAACAGATCAATCTTTCCAAATTGAAAAAAAAAACGTCATGGATAATAAACGGGGAGAAAATATTTTAGCCTTTCATTGACTTCATCACTCGATTCATTGTCTGCTTGAACCAATCAATGAGTTTGGTAGGATTCTGGCTGCTGAAGCTGAAGTCAATTAAATCTTTTTATATACGCTAGTGGGCCGTTTACACTCCTATTCCTCAACTACAGCACACCGCTATACGCCGTTACCAAAATAACCAGTACTAGCCCAAAAAAGACTTGGTTAAAACCCAAGGGTGCTCCAGATGTTATATCAATATGGTAATGGATTAATTTTTAAAAAAATTATAGAAACTCTTGAGACTTTGACTACTAGATCTAAAGTTGCTCTAAAGAAACAAAAAGTCCTAAAGTTCCCAATTCAGACCTTGCGATCTCTAGGGCAGATATTTCTGTGGCCCACAGTTAACGAGAGGATTGTTTAAAGATAATTATCACCTGCTAGATGATTCAGTCCTGCATGTTGTATATTTTTGACACATCTTGATTCGTATATATTTGACAATATCGGTAAGTTAGGTTATATGCTAGCAAATTTATTCAGACTAAATTTGATCAAGAATTACAATATAATTTCTATAAACAATAAACTAATTTGACAATTTTATCCATTGATTAAAAGCTGATGGAAAAGAGCCTAATATATTTTAGTGGTAGTTTTTGGTAAACTTTTTTTTTGTATTAGCCAAACATTAACAATAAACACACAATATTTAAAAACATCCCCCTTTTTTTCTACTTTATTGGTTATTTTTTTGGCTGGGGGCGGGTATGTGGGGCATCACAAGGGCATCATATGCCCTAACGACGCCACTGGTTTGACAAAAAATATGAACATTGATCAGTCATACACTGAGTTTCAATTATAAATAATGTATGACTATGCAGTCAACTGGAAACATTAGTAATGCGTTTGAGCAATTTATAATTTATCCACGTTTCGATTTTTAACCTTATTAAACAATAGCATCGAATTTCTTATTATTTCAACAACAAAGCTTTTATCGCTCCATTACACACGCCATTTTTAGTTGAGATATGATAGTTGAGAAAGTCTTTGTATGTTTTAAACTTTTGAACATTATCTTCTCGCTTTGCAGTAGCACCCGGAGGTGGACATGTAAAGGAAATATATCAAACAGTCGTGCTGCTTCAGTGAGTCACGTTCTTTTCAAATCCAATTCTTTAGTTTGACATGTAACATTAATGATAACTTCCTGTTCACACTGCAACACGTTGTTCTATACATGTTAAATATTGATTGGTAGGGGCAATTTAAGACATCTCTATAACCTACTGTCCAAGGCATTGAAAGAGTAAACAATACAAATATTGGTTCTAGGAAATTAAAGTAGTCATTATTTAAAATTATTTATTCATCCTTTAATCTTAACATATTGTTGTAAACCTGGTGGTGGCACAGATGGGGGTAGTGGTATGTGTGCAGTTAGCCGACCAAATCGCCCCTGGCCAGCGTTAGACGAGCGGTACAGCTTGACGATTTACGACGATCAGTCGAGACAATTTTCAACATGAAGGTTCTGGAAGGATCGGCGTCGTGAACAGAGCTCAGGAGCGTCACTCGAATTGTAGTCATCTGACCACCCAAAAACATCGAGCGGCGTTCTGTCCAGTTTGAGAAGGCCAGCCAGGGACCCTATATAAAGAGGTGAGGTGTCGCAGTCAGGACGGTGGAGAAAAGGGTTCACCACAGAAGGTTAAGAGCACGGTCGACAACAGCACAGTTGAGCGCTGTGGTTCTGTACCGTGCATTACGACGGTTAAGTGCGGAGTACTACCAAGTACAGTCAAGAGGAACGGATTCTTGATCTTGGTCTGTGATCGAGTCCGACACAACGAGCTCAAGTATGTGATGTCAGTCCTCAACCCAGTGCAAGTCTGGAATGAGACGGAGAGGTTAGTGCAAGAGTTGATACGGCGATACGCTGTAGACGGAGAGACATTTTTACAGTCTTATGTTTCGTGCTGCCAATTGTACAATATTGGATTATATTTATTGACATTAAACTATTACGTTACTTTGGAGCCCGGAGTTGTCAAGTTCTTTCAGATGGTGGTGTGCAGTTTTCAGAGAGCCTGGATAGTGAGATTCGTAACAATATGTAATATTGAATATGTCTTTATTGTTGTCTAATGTTATTAGATTTTAAAGTAATTTTAATAAATTTGTTAATTAATTGAATATGTTTACTATATTTAAAGTTATACTATAAACTTAAAAAATGTTCATTTTAAATATAAATATAATTGAGTAGTTTAATTCAATGAATAGCGCGACTATGCATTAATTTCTTATTATAATTTTATTGTAATTTCATTTATTTCCTTAAATTGTCATTTTTATCTGTACCTATCCCTTAGTCTGTTGGCCCTTAGGGGCACCATGCAAAATTTGTCAACCATCTTTCTTCATTCCTGTCTTTTGCTTTAGTTAGAACCTCTTCCATTGACAGGCCGTCCATTCTTTAATGCAGTCTTTCTATCGCTTTTTATGTCTGTCTTTTCTCCTTTATAGATTTAAATGCATCTAATAATAAATGTTGTACAATATAAATTCAAACTCATGACTATATACTAATCACTGTGCAAGCAAAGTGCTAATAAAAAGATAATATTTAATAACTATTTATTGTTAGTTTCAAACTTCCATAAATCTGTACACAAGGTATAAAAGGAAATCGTTGAATTCATACCGCCACATCTGTAAAGTACGATTTCATTCCCTTGTTCGATACTTAAAAAAAAAATTAATAACCAATAATAAATTAATTAGTTTTTTTTTTTTGGCAAAAGAAGTCATTGTGGAAAATGTCCACTTGATCTGAGATTGGGTGTTCGAGAAATAACGTGTACAAATATTGTACTAGACACATAGACAGATAGACAATGATATACACTTTGTAAACATAAACAGAGTGTTCAACTAAATATTCAGTATGTGCGAAATGTTCCGTTAAGGCAAAAGAGAAACCCTGCTCTAATGTTTTGATCCCGATAAAATATGACAGTGTCCAAGCTACAGTCCGTGTAAAGATGCTTTCCAAACGCTAGAAGCATGATCAACATGATACTGACTTCTTTTCTAGCGCTTAATGTTTAGTTTTATTTTTTTCTTGGCCACAGACAATTCACATTTGTATCACAGAAGTTACAGCTAAGTCTATTGTCCCAACCGAGTGACGTACTAATAAAGAAATACCAGGTGACCAAATGGAACGAGTTTGTTCTGATACAAGTAGGGACCCAAAACCGAAGCAAAAATCGCACTTTTTAAAAAATTGCGTAAATGTTTTTTTTTAGTTTTAGGCATTTTTCACCCTATCATATTTTAAAGTATAAATATCTGATTATAGTAAAAATGGTACCGTTAGAAAGTTTTTTTAACCCCTTTAATAATATATATATAACGTTTTTTTCTGTGGGTTACAAAAAAAGGATGATAATCCTTGACGCGTAGCATCACTGTAGCGAATAATCGTGCTAACGGCTGTGATCGTTTTATACCTTGTTTGTTTTTTCGTAAAATGGGGAGTACCTCAAACAATGAATATTTCTTTTGAGCATATGTATTTTATAGAAAAATGAACGAGCTTTACAATGGTACCAATAACTAAATGATTAACATTTTTTTTATATAAATAAATTTAAAAAAATGAATTTCTTCACAATAAATACACTAAATTATTTAGTTAATATCATCATTGATAAGCCCGTCTATTTTTTTTAAAGAATGTCAAAATTTTATTTTAAAAACAAGCATTGACATGCTATCCATTTTAAACCGAACAAGAGGCATAACATAGCGATTTCGCCTGTGTGCGTAGTCTACATTAAGAAACATTTAGAACGTGGAGCTGCATATATACACTGGCGGATCCGGGGGGGGCGGTAGGAGCAAATTTTTAAATTTTAAAAATCTCTTTATAGGGGTCCCTCTCTTGTAGAGACCTTATAGCTAATCCCCGATTTGCTTTCCCCAAAATAAAAATCTATTTACAACTGGTTGACAAATACAAATGTGTCATGAAAAAATGTAATAATGTTTCCTTCTTTGATCCGAACGGTGACTGTTGCCGTCACTCCGCACACATTTGCAAAGTTTCAGAAATGATGGAAAATTTTGGAAACAGTTAAATTCTAAGACATACAAAACACGGCATTTAATAGTCAAAGGCATACACATAATTTGCTTTCATTCATTATTGCTATCTAATTGGTATATAGGGTTGGCTTCAATTTTCAATATTTATATTCTTTCTTATAGTTACACTAATATAGATTTTAAAAAACACGCATTTAATGAATATCAATTCAAATGTAAACGGGTTTTTATTTTGCTAGGTTTTAAATTAAAAAATTTGTGAAGTGAAAATAAATAATGAAAAATCATTATTTTTTGTATCATGAATTAGTCAATAGTCTAGATTCTAGAGTGTTTATTACAATTACTGTCCTTTCAACTTCATTACCAATTAATAACGAGTTTTATTGACCACTGAAAAAATTAGACAAAAAAAGAAACAACAAAACATTCATCGAGCTAAGCTTCAATAATGTTTCTGTCTTGATACATGAGTGAAGTCTGAACTACGGCCCGTGGGTAATATTAGGCCCCCCAAAGCAAGTGTAATCACGTGGATAACGAGACTTTTTTCTTTTACACTTTTTCGGTGATTCGCACATGAATCCCGTGTTAAGGTTTAAGGGGCCTCGGGGGATGTTATGCAGGTGTCAGAAGTTGCTAAGCACTCCTTCCATGGCTAATAGGATGAAACATCATTATCAAACATTTTACACATTCTTTCACCAGTTTCAATAACTCAGACGTCTAGCCATTCAGTTTTAGTGAGCGATCGAGGATAAAGCTTTAAATTATGGGACGTTAACGTACTTATTCTAAACACTTGTCTTCAACGGAAGCAGGAAGGGGATATTTATACACAACATAAGTCCAGGGCCGGTCCTAGCGATTGCGAGGCCCTATGCGAAACTGATTGCGCGGGGCCTAGTCTGGGTGGGAATAAGGATAATAAGTGAAAATTAAGATTTTGTATTAGAAAATAAATTGGACTTTGAATTTTATTCAAAGTACAAAATTGCGATCAAATTTACTTCACATAACGAACCTTGTAACCTATGACACATTTATATGCCAGTGACTATAAAAGTAAATAAGGTAATGGAATTTCCGATTAAGATGAATTCACATTTAATTACATGAAAGCTGACAATACCTTTTTTTCTTTTATCGCGCGTAGGATTGGCGTTTTTCGCAATAAATGACAACCACAAATGACAATTTTGTTTTTCAGGAGATTATTATGAATTTTCTGGATATTTTAATAAATTCAGGAGAATTCCAGGAATTTTTCGTATATATTTTGAAATTTAATAATTACACCTAGAATTAGCGCGGGTCCTATCAAAGCGCGGGGCCCACTGCGACCGCATAGGTTGCAGTGGCCTAAGACCGGCCCTGCATAAGTCAAACAAAACAAAGCGATAAAGACTTCTGAGAGCGATAAGTGAATGTTCCACAAAAAGAGGTTTGCCGATGTATATTTTCGAGTGAACAATGTTAAGTCCAAGTACCGTTTTTTTCCCAGAAAAATTGATTACATTAACATTGCCATGCTAAACACA
>JADKLZ010035325.1:37905-52444 GCA_021533235.1 Biomphalaria straminea
CAATATATATATATATATATATATATATATATATATATATATATATATATATATATATATAGGTGTTTTTCACACCAAATTAGATTATATATATGGTTTTATTAGATTTGTTTCCTCTCGGTAGCTACTAAAGCAGTGAAACATTTACTTACTATTCTAACTTGTAGTTCAAAAAAAAAAAAAAAAAGAATTAGGAAAATTCAATGGGAGCTTGGCTTTGCATGGTTTTACAAAGTTTGGATACATTAGACTCATAATTTTTTTTTATTTCAAACACGACTGTAAATTTGTATTTGTTAGTTGACTTCTTACCTTTCATTTATATTTATGCAAGAGATTACTTGCTTACACATATATGTCGATCAAAAGATAGTCAGTACTCTAAATGCCAACTTCTTTAACCCCATGTAGCATTTTAGAAGATTATTCCATGCGTCGAATTAGCTCGCGGCATTCCTTTTAAAACTGTCCACTTTTATTGCATAACTGAATACAATTCTAGACCTTCAAATCTTCCAACTTGATTTTCCACCCAATGAAACTAAACTTTTTAAATTGAAATTGTTGAGAGGATTTACTCTGAATGTTAGAATGGTTTTGTTGGTTTTGAAATGCTCACATCTATTTAGGAATTAATCTTCGATTTTTGTATAGCTGTGCTGAAGTAATTTGTGCTATACGTTGCACTGATTTTATCGTGATACTGCTTAAGACCTTGAACATAAAGTAACTTATCGCTCTGAATATCTTTTACAAAAAGAATTAAATTTTCTTCAAAACAAACAAATTCTTGTATCAAAACATAGGATGGGTTTTGCGTTCCTTGCAATTTTAGATTCAGCTCATTTAATTTCTTTGTTATATCAACCATACAGAATTTTTTTTTTCGCAAAAGTTTGTCGTTCTCTAATTCAAGCAGATTAATCGACATTGTTCACATTTGTCATTGTCACTTACATAAGTTATACCACTAGAGGGCTCTGTTCACAAATGTATCTGATCACATCGCCGCATGAACGATCATTTAAAGCTTTGTTTACTGTGGCGTAGCTGACACAATTTTGATTCCTATAATTATTTGGTTGATCTGTGAATGCACATACAATGATTGATGTAGAATGCGAAAATTCGATAATCTCTATGTTAATATCTTCATAGACCAAAATTAAATGGAGAAATACCTTTAGCGAATAGAGATCAAAGTGTTAAAACAGAGTTGTCGTCCACCCATCTGAATTCATCCTCTTTTTGAATGTCATCGAGACCTATCCAGTGTGGTGCAAGGTTATCCTTCAGAACGTCTAGCACAGGGGTCTCAAACTCATATCAGCATGTGGGCCGCAGTGGAAAGTAACAACCAGTCAGCGGGCCGCACCACGAAAATAGAATGCTTTTTCATTAAATTTTACAAACACTTCTGTCACTGCAGTTAAATGCTAAAATAAAGTTTTTATAATTATTAATTACAATTTTACATTAGTGTAGTTTATTACAAGCACTGGCAGTTTAGTTTACTAAAATAAGTTGAACGTTGTCTCTGTCACTAATAAGAAAGCAGAAACTGTAGTTTCAAAAACAAAAAAAGTATAATTACTAGGCCTACTGCAGATGGCTCGTCCCTCATGTTTCTGTCCACTCAGCTGAGAGCGTTTGGCAGATACCAGACCATCGCAAGCCGCAAATGTTGCTCTCAGATGCTCATTAGTCAGTCTTGATCCTAATGCTCTTTTGCCGATCTTCATTCTAAAGAAAAACTGTTTGCAAACGTACGTACTTCCAAACATCGCTATAACTCTAGCAACTGCGCAGAATAAGTTTGGAAACTTCTCTCTGGGAAGAAACTGGTAGAAACCTGGAAAGCCAACATCAGCGTATTTTTGCTTCAGAACAGTGTCACAGTGCAGGTCCAGTAGTTACATCTGGACTTTCTCTGGAACGTTTTTTCACGTCAACTGCCTGCGAACGGAGTGGCAACAAGGAAAAACTGTGGTTCGAGAGAAGTGAATTGCTGAAAGCTGTGTTCAAAATCTGTTAGTAGTCTGGAGAGGATGTCTACTAGTCTTTCAAGTGCTGTGGTTCAACCGTTATGCTCTGTGGAAAAGAGAAATGAGCCAGGTTTCCATCTGCCAGCTGAGTGGCCCACAGCTTGCATCTGAATGATTTGATGCGGTAATCAGCTGCTTTGTGCCCTGTAGTTGTGAAGTTAGTGCATTGAGATGTTGCGTAAGAAAAGCAATATCCGGCAAAAACATTGCACAGAGCTAAAGTTTGTCTCTGTCTTTCATTGCCATTAACAATGCTATTTCCCGTCTCAGTTCAAAAAATCTCTGCAGCACTTTTCCACGACTCAACTATCTGACGCCTAACTCTCAGTATTCCGTTTCCAAGTCAGGTAGAAATGACACAAACTGTCTGTGGTTGAGACCCCGTGAAGTTCACCGTCTTCGCGACATCCATCACGTTCTTCATTTGTAGACTTTTGCCACAGAGTGCTTTTTGGTGCAGAATGCAGTGTATGTCTGGAAAATGCCCCGCCAAGCTGAGCTGATTCTGTTTCTCTACCATTAATCCAACAACACCAACCTTCTCTGGACACATTGCTGGTGCACCGTCCGTAGCCGCTAAAACAAGTTTTTCCCACGGTAGCCCACACCTGTCAATACAAGCTTCCAGTTTTTGAAACACGTCGCGCACATTGTGCAGTTGTAAATCATTTCACGGCCTATATGTGGTCATTGTAAATTTTATCTATTTTTTTTTTAAATTCGCGTACATGGTCGCGGGCCGCACAAAATAGCTTCGCGGGCCACATGCGGCCCGAAGGCCGCGTGTTTGAGACCCCTGGTCTAGCAGAATATTCAGTTTTTCCCAGACTTTTATTATGTATAATGTAGCACCTAAATCTGATAAAAAAATGATTCCTATTAAAATAATTGTATGAACTGTGAGGGAGGCGGCATAGCGTTTGGCTTCAGAACCGACGTTTGTTACGCTTCCTATTTCTCTAATTCCGATTAATTTTTCTTATATTCGACGTTGATAAAACAGAAACATCACATGCCGGAGATTGTATTAATAACTTAATGAAAAAAACATCTGTATTCCCTCCAAAACTTCTTTAATAATACTTCTTCAACGTTTACATATAATTAACTTCTCCATTCAGTAACAACGTCTTCATAAAATGAAACTTAAAGATATAACAAAACTTCACATATTATAACTTCAACTAATAAAACTTCCACTAATGTTACCTCAACTAATATGACTTTAACTAATATCACTTCGACTAATGTCACTTCAACTAATGGACCTGAAAATATTTAAACCCATACTAACACAAGACTTATTACTCTACAAAACTATTACTCTGCGAGGACCCCCGACTAACTGACTTTCCCCTAATTTATACGTGTCACCACCTCAAAGTTGGTGCCATAGTTTAGAAACCCCAATTTAATGTTGTGAGTGTATATCATAGCTTATGTTGCTAAAAGGTAAACACTTTTAACTTAGAGTTAAGGGCAGTTACTTGTGGGCTGGTAGAAGTCACGTGATATAGTAAGTTGGTGATATACACTTAAAGGAATTACTTAGAAGCAGTGGCGTAGCTAGAGTATATGATGCCTGGTGCGGTACAATATCTTTGTGCCCCCCCCAAAATAAAATAAAAAGAACTAAATAATAACATTTCTAAACCTTACTTTTTTGTTCAAAATAATATGCATTGATTAATCAAATATTGTTAATTAAAAAAAAAAACACTTTTTACATTAACATTCTACAAGTGAATATTACGCGCTTTCCTGCTAGCAAAAGTATCAATAATTGTATCGAAATCAATTTTTTTCCACCAGCTCTTGTTCAATGGCCAAAATGGCAAAATTATTGAGTCGAAAATTTGTCATCATTGATCGCAAGTAATTCTTGATCAGTTTAAGTTTGGAAAAACTTGCATGTAGCGACGCTTACCGCAATAGGAAAAAATATGCGAATCACGATGACGATATTTAGGTTTGAATCATCTAGCTCATATTTTTTTTTAATTCAAGAGCTCAACGGGTACTTGTTTTGGAGGCTTCTGATGAAACTTTGACAAACCATTGAAGCCACTTTCGCTCCAGCTGAAATTTGTTTTGATCAATGTCGCTAGGAGTACTATCGAGATTGATTTCAACCTGAGGATTTTAAAGCTGGGAAGGCGACAAAAATTCATATCTATCTGCTACATTATGAAAGGAGATTGTTTCTTGAACAATACTGTCCAAGGTAGAATAAATTTCCCTTCACAGCTCTTCTTTGTGTCGTCACTTTTCTCACCAGGCATCTTTTTCTTATGGCCAATTCGTTTTTGAGGTTCTGTACTGATTCTCAGATCTGAGCACACGCTTTCGGCAAAGGTAATGCTGGCTTCAGCGATGTCCTCTCGATTATGCTGGCTTCAGCGATGTCCTCTCGATTACTAATTAAAAATGTCTCTGTTTTTAGTTTGAGTGAGCAGTCTCGAATAGACAATCCTTGTTTTTGAAGGTAGACTTGCGCATCATTAATTTCAGTTAATACAGGAGCACAAAATCCAAGATAGGTGAGAAAATTAAAAGACTGAATAGCAACTAATAATCCACCTGCTTCAGATCTAGTAGATGAATTTTCATCTCTGCTAGTTAATGTCTCCAGAGTTTCTATAATTTTAGAAAATGTATCCCTAACCATCTTGACGGCTTCTCCTCTGGCGCTCCAGCGGGTCTAAACTAAAAGGCTTGTTCCGATAGTGCTTTGGGATTGACTTTTAGAATACGTTTTTGGACACCCTAGTTTTGACCTTTCATGACCGCAGCATTATCATAATAGCCTTGACCCCTGCAGTCCATTATGTCTAAGCCATCCGAACACAGTTTCTCTAGAATCATCTCAGCGATTCCAGCAGCATGCTTGTCCTTTGTGTCGATGAAGTCAATAAAAGACTAACGAACCTGCACCCCGTCATTATCCATGACAACGTACCGTAAAATTTGGAAAGTTTGATCCAGCTTTGAGATTTCAGGTGTACTGTCAAAAAAAATAGAGAAATATTTGGCTTGTTTTTCCTTCTGTATGTTTTGTTTTTTAACGTGATCCCCCAATAGTGTAATAAATTCATTTTGTATTTGTGGAGACATGTATTTATTCGGACTGGAACAAAGCTTAGTTCGAAGCACATGCTCCCACAAGAGTGGATCGTACTTTGATAGTAGGCCTAATTTTACTAACTCCAAGAAATTGCCTTGATTTTGCCCTTCCAAAACTTCTTCGGCTCGCTCGCAATGCCCACGAAGTGCAAGATTTTGCTTTGAGAAAAACGAATGATGTCAAAGATTATCTTCAGGTAGTCTCTCCAGGTTTTCGTCTCTTGTAGAATCAAATCTTTGGCCTTGTTGTCAATACTGTTCCCAACTCTCAGGCGTACTTCAAGTTTCCTCCAAGCAAGTGATGACTGAATGTGAGCTCTGCTGGTCTCATGTTTTTCTATTTTCGGGGATAACCTCCACCAGTCATTTAATCAACCTTTGGATTTAAATGAAAATTTGGTACTTGCTCTTGTTGAGAAGAGTATGCAGGGGAAGCAAAATAAGGATTTTTTTTTGGCGAAAAACATGTCCACTTTCTAAGAACTTTCTCGCCGTTTGACATTTGCCAGGATGAATTTTTGAGGAGTGTACTAAAGACATGCTTGTGTGCTGTCCTTTAGTCTCTAGAACCTGCGGTATTTTAAGTCTATTCTTCTTTTTCATCATTCAGGATGTTGGGTTCATCATTTAATCTGGATTCAATGATAACCCTCAAGGAGATGAAACAAAATAGCGACATGACTAGTTAATAAATCGTTAGCTCATATTTAAAATACAGTAGCTTATGTTTGTTCGAGTCTGAAATAAACTGAATTAACACATAACCTTATAAACAAGGCTTTATTACAATAAAACTGGACTGCTACACACAATAACATAGTACAGACTGGTCACGATTCACAGACTACGACAATGCGAACACGATTACAAATACGATTACAAATACCAGCACGATTACAAACACGGGTAACATAAAAGTCCATTGAACGATCACTCCATTCACCCCTTCTTTATTTCTTTCTGGTTCTTAGATTATAACCATGCGTAGGAAAGGAAGGATTCGGAGGTGTCTCTGGCGTAGAATTTTCTCCTTGCAAGTCGTAACTTCCCTGTACGGGGCTTGAGTCAATATTGGCTTCTGGCATTGGGTGACTCTCCTGTGAGTCACTAATGACTCCTGGCTGGTTGTACATCCTTGGGGTGGGGCTCTGTAACTTGCTGATAATTTCAGGCACGTAGCGACTCCCTGGTGAGAGATCCAACTGGTCGCCGATCTCTTCAGGCAGAATACCGTTCTCTGATTCGAGAAAGTCGTTCGTGGAACTTTCCTTCGGCGCCAGGTGCCTAAGCGACACCGTCTCTTCCCGGCCGTTTGGAAATCGTATATGGGCGTACTGCGGGTTGCAGCTAATGAGTTCAACCTCTTGTACCAATGGGTCAAATTTTGAAGATCTTACAGGTGATTTTAGTAATACCTTCCCTGGGGTATGTAGCCAAGTAGGCAAGGATGTTCCTGTTGGCGATCTTCTGTTGAATTTGAAAATCCGTTCGTGTGGAGTTTCATTAGTAGAAGTACACAGTAATGATCAAATTGAATGAAGTGCCTTAGGCAACACACATTCCCACTGTGATAGTTCCATTTTCCCTGAGTCCAATGCTAATAAAATAGCCCGCCACAATGTTTTATTCAGCTTTTCTATTTGTGCATTTTCTTTTGTATTTGTCCTGCTGGTTGCTATGCCCTTAGAATGTAGATATTCTGTAGTTTCTGTGGACATAAATGATGTGCCACGATCAGAGTGGATGTAACTGGGTGTTCCAAAGAGGAAAAATAACTGGTCGAAGCACTTAATCACTGTCTTAGAGGTCATATCAGGACAGGGAAAAGCGAATGGAAACCGTGTATATTCGTCATTTATTGTTAACAAATACTTGTTACGAGTGGCTGTTGGCAAAGGACCTTTAAAGTCAACACTTATTCTCTCAAACGGCTGTGTGGCGTTTATGAGCGTACCAGCAAATTCCTTAGAGAATTGCGGCTTAATTCTATTGCAGGTTTTGCATTGTTGAATGGTCTGTCTAACCTCTTCAACTGAGAAGGGCAAGTTCTTTGACCTGACATAATGTAGAAGTCTAGTAATACCTGGATGGCACAGATATTCATGGTACGTCTTTAGGTTACTATGTCTTGTCATGGCTGCACAGTGCCATCTAGACGAGATGTCTGCTGCTGTGTTTGCGTTCCCTGTCGTTTGGGCAGAGCTCCCAGTCGTATGACCAGAGCTCCCAGTCGTTTGGGCAGTGCTCCCAGTCGTATGAGCAGAACTCCCAGTAGTTTGGGCAGCGCTCCCAGTCGTTTGGGCAGTGCTCCCATTCGTTTGGGCTGTGCTCCCAGTCGTTTGGGCAGTGCTATCGATTGTTTGGGCAGGACTTATTTGGCCCAATCTCCAGTTTGTAGATTTTCTGGTTTGTGCCAAACTTTCAGAATTCGTAGTGTTTTGATATCTGTTTGTCCGCGATGTTTCGTGACGTTTAGTTTGGGCACTCACTGAAGATGTTACTGTTTGTCTAGATGATACTCTTCTTGTCTGTACATGTCGCTCTCTAGCGTCTTGCATCGATTCAGGGTTTGGTTGTTCTGATTCGACGCTGAATGTAGCAGGACTCGGAGAAGTAGGCTGAGTGTTTGATATTGAATGTCTTAAGCATCTCGAACGTGTTTGACGGCGAGATTTAGTAGCAATAGGTTTGCAATCAGGAGATACATTTGCAAACAATAGTGGTGCCTCTACCTTAACAGCATTGAGCGAGCAAACATGAAATGCAGGTCGACTACCGTTGAATGGAAATATCAGTTCTTTGTGTAATGCGAGGAAATCCAACCCAAGCACTATATCAGTGCAAAGTTCATCTAGTAACGAAAGTTTGAATTCATTGTAAACTTCCCCTTTGTATTTTAGCGATGCAAACATGTGGCCTCTAGTGACGCTTGACAGTTGAGATGACGCCATAGAAATTTCGTGCTTTGAACGTGTCACTGACCAATCAAACTCTCTTGGTATGTTTGAAGAAATGTAGCTTTCCCCGCTACCTGTATCAATTAGGGCTTTTAGGTTCACGCCATTTAGGGAGATGTGTACTGTTGATTTAGTTAAACCAGATACGGACGAAGCAGCAATTAGTGATGTTAGATGTGTAGAGCCCTTAACACAGCTACACTCTTCACAGAGTTGTCTTTTAATCTCGTGGCTAGGAGATGTTTTGATTTTAGGTGTGTTGCGGGACCTGCAGACTTTCGATAAATGTCCATTTTTCCCGCAAGAATGACACAAGCAGTCTTTGGCAGGGCATTTCGCTCGGAGATGCCGACTTCCTCCGCAAAAGAAACATTTAGTACTCACTGTTGCGATTGTTTCTGAGTCTCCCATTTCTTCGGTAGAGATTGCCGATGACAGAGGAGATGACTCTACCAATTGAGAAGGAGCACTAAACGAACTGGATTCTTTTTGGGCCATGTCGAGTGTCTTGGCAATATCTAAAGCCATTTTCAAGTTAAGGGATCTTTTCTCAAGTAGCCGCTGTCTTATTACACTCGAACGCATGCCGCTAACGAAGGCATCACGTATGGCGTCCTCTTCATTTTTGTCAGCACTAACAGTTCGAAACTGACAATCTCTGGCCATCACTCTCAGCTTGTGTACAAATTGATCAAGACTTTGATCGACTTCTTGTTTG
Organism: Biomphalaria straminea; assembly: GCA_021533235.1. Lineage (NCBI taxonomy): Eukaryota > Metazoa > Mollusca > Gastropoda > Planorbidae > Biomphalaria > Biomphalaria straminea. The sequence goes on from JADKLZ010035325.1 coordinate 46,749, forward strand.
CACGTTGCAAGCAAATGTCTGGCCAGTGTTTCATTAGGGGCCTTCACAAATTAGTTCTCAAGAATAGATTTTGCTTCTGAGTATTTAGAACAGGTAGAAATATACTGATATAAGGATGGAGACACAAAGTTGCATAGAAGGTCAAACTGTTCGCTTTCACTAGCCCCTACCTTCGTTGCGAATCTGTCGAAGCATGAAATCCAGTGTTTCCACGTAACAGAAGCAGTGGTTGAACTTGGATCAGCATCCAGTCTATCGGGACGCAAAAACTTCTCCATTTAAGAATAGTTTTATTGTAATAAATTGAAATAAACTGAATTAACACATAACCTTATAAACAAGGCTTTATTACAATAAAACTGGACTGCTACACACAATAACATAGTACAGACTGGTCACGATTCACAGACTACGACAATGCGAACACGATTACAAATACGATTACAAATACCAGCACGATTACAAACACGGGTAACATAAAAGTCCATTGAACGATCACTCCAGAGTCCATACACTTAGTCGTTTTTACTGAAAAGCTCAGGAAAATAGGACATTAATACACACTCGGGGGATTTTGGGGCCCCTCTCCAGTTGGAGCCCTGTGCGGCCCGCACCACCCGCACATTGGTAGCTACGCCACTGCTTAGAAGTCAGTTATTGTAAGCAGCCACTATGAAGTTTTTAATGAGACTTGTACCAGTTACTTTAATCGCAAAATGTACTATAAATGATTATTACTGATTATTCTTGAATGATGTATCATATTCACTATGTGGTGTTGTTGCATATTTTAAACGTATTAAACGTATTTGTGTCTGCTACATAAGAAGTTATTTCCTAAATTACGAGAGAGTCTGTGAACGTATGAAGTACTCGTCCTAACATTGCCTACAATATAAATGATAACACGAACCCGATGTCTCCACCACGCCTACATGTACAGTAATTTAGTGACATTAAATGGTGTCAGAAGATATTTGCCACGGTGATATTTATGAGATCAAAATTTTGATTTTCTCAATCGTACATTCCAGAATCATGGAAACTTCTCCCCAAATTATTTGAGTAACTTTGACTTCTAGAAGCTGACGAATGCTATTTTGGATACCTAAAATTAACTTGTTTACGCTGGACAGCACTGGCTTGACCTCGAACTTCTAGAAACTGGTCGAAATAGGTCACAGTCTTGACTCGTGACAGGGGTCTCCGGTTTGAATCCTGGTAAAGACTGGAATTTTTTATTTTATTTCTATGGGATCTTCTGAGTCCGCCCAGCTCTAATGGTTACCTGACATTCTTTTGTGGAAAAATAAAGGCGGTTGGCCACATAACACCCTTGTAAACCGTAGGCCGCAGAAGCACGACCTTTACATCACCTGCGATATAGGCTCAAGGTATGTAAAGGAACTGAAAACAACAAAGTACATGACTCCTACTACCAGTCGTGTGTCTCTCATTCCTTGTCTACGGAGTTTTTCCCGTTGGTTTCATGCCTCAAAGGCTTAGAAGACAGACAAGAAGAATGATGCCCAAGTAAAACTCATACTTAGCGCAATCCGACTAAATCTTCTTGCAGGCATGTCAAACTCATTAAGGTATATGGGCCGCATAAACAACTTACTATGACCTGAGGGGCCGCAGCAAAAAATCTTTTGCAAAACAGCCTACTAGTTTTTTTTTTTGTAAATTAGAAACAATACAATAGAATACACTAATTAATGGCATACCTGTCCCTTAGCTAAATTTGTAGTACTATTTTGTAATTAAAAACTACTATGGTTACGCATTATTTTCATTGTCATGATGCTTGATATCATTTCTGGGGTACCATTTTATTAATGTCAGGTTGAAATTTGTTTGCCACTGACGATTTCATCACAGATGGCAAATTTCGATCAGATAATCTCGAACGGTGATATGTATTTGTAGCTTTCATTATGCGAAAGAACTGCTCATAGAGTGCATGCAAACATAGCTAGAATTCTGGATGCAAATTTCCACAATTCAACATACCGTTCAAGGTAAATAATTACAATTTTGTCACAGCCATTTCAATATACTTCGATCTCAACTAAGAATGTGACAGTTATTCTATCAGCTCGAGTTGCACATTTCCAACAGCATTTTCAGAATCAAATGAGAATGGAGATACAAAACACGGAAATTCTTGCTCTTATGAAACGAAGTCACGAAAACGGTAATTGAAAGCATCTACTAACGATTCTAGATGTAAGACATTCACCAAATGTCACAACGGTATTTAATCTTTTAGTTCCTGACAGGTTGAGAAGTGAACAAAATTTTCACTTCATATTTGGTTTATCCACAGTCCTAATTTAGCTTAAAAATGTATTACACTTGATTACACGCAGTTGTGACAATTTTTACTTGACTTTTAAGTTTCAAATTCAAGTCTTGCAGGTGACCAGTGAGATCAATTGCTAATGCAAATTCCTGACTACATTCGTCAGTTTGGAAATGTTCAACAGATTCAACTTTCATGTTCAGAAACAATACGATTTCCTCACGCAGTGCAAACAATCTCTTCAATATTATATGTCATGAGAAACAGCGGACTTCTGTGTAGTAGGGAACACAATCAAATTCATGTCCAATGTCATCCAGAAACATTAAAATTTGGCAAGCATTAAAACCACGGGCACCTTTATAGGACAAAATACTTCGGCTTTAACAACACACTCCTTCATAAAATCACATGTATTCAATGATATGCAATGGCTTACAATGAAGTTTGACTAAATGTATCTTGCTTTCACTGCAGACTCACCCTCGTTGTTCAGTTTAACAAATACTATATTTTCAATTCAAATAGCTTGTCATCTGTTTTCCAGCGTAATAGTTTAACATTATTTTTTAATTTTTTTTTAGGTTGCCAGAGGGGCCGCATGCAAGGTGGTCGCGGGCCGCATGCGGCCCCCGAACACCCAGTTTGACATGCCTGGTCTAGAACATTTACATGTTTACTAGTTACGTTTATCTTTCTGTTTTTGTTTGCTTGCTTATATATATAAAAAGGCTCATTAAGTTCGTGATAGAAGTGGCAACGAATATAAGCTTACACTACCTATAAAATTATTTCTAATGTCATGCTTCTCATTTATGGGATAATGGCTATTAGTTAATATGATACTTCCTAAATAGACTGATTTTTTTTGTTGTTACTTGTCTTTGGTTACCTATGAGAATGTCTTGTTAATTGACTGTTTTTTTTTTTGTTGGAATTACTTGGTATTATATTACTAGTGTAAACCAAAGATTTAATTTTAGTATTTTTCTAAGTTATTCGTTCTAAATAATTTATCTTATTAATGTACAAAAAGTGTTTGGGATATTTTATTTGTTTTTTTGGATTGCATTTGTATGTATTATATCAAATATCAGGTGGCCGAGCCTTGCTCGGTTAAATAATTTCATATACCCGAAGTCATTTTTGGATTTTTTTTTTTTATAATTACGAAAATGAACGATTGGATAAAGACTACTAATTCGAAAAATTTCTTTAGTATTCTGTTTGTTCTATATGTAAATTGGTACGTTCAGACATTTAATTTTGGAATTAGTATATTCAATTATGGCTTTAGTACGAAACATCGAGTGACGCAAATTTCTACGTTATTGGGGAAAACTTCAAAGACTTTCTTACAAGCCAATAATAGTAGGCCTACGATAGTTTTACGATAGTTTTACGCTGTCTAGACTGTAGGAGGACTTAAGAGACTTGATATTTAATCGCCATGTACAATTACATATAGAACAAACAGAACACTAAGACTGTCAGACCATAAGAAGTTCATACCGGCTTTTGCCATCCATCTATCCCAGTGGTGCTACTGGTGCTACAGCCCATGGAAGGATATGGCCTGCTTTTACACATCCCTCCATTCAGATATCTTCTAGGCCTTTCGTCACCACACCCTAACCCCATGTTTTTTACTAAGGTTTATAGTTAAATCAAAAGTGGCTGCAGCGTACGCAAACTCGTTGACCGCTTAGAATATTGTGTGTTGGTTTCCTTTTCGAGTCGATGTGAAGCTCGAAGTCGCAGATCCTCAAGTTTCCTTAAACGCTCCTCAGAATTTTCTAGCTTGACGATATTACTAATGATTGCATTTACGAATAATAACGTTATGTCAATAAAATATTAACTTCACGTCAATAATAATAATAATAATAATAATAATAAAATTATTATGTTTATATAAATAATGTTTGTCTAAATGAATCTATATAAAAGACCTTCTAAAAAAACAAAGATTTAGATCGAACAAAATTATAATAATATTTGTCTTCTATAAATTTAGAGTGGAATTGGCAATGCTGTTACATCTAGATCTAGTCTAGGAAAAAAAGCGATTGAAATCTGGCTGAAATCCTATAGCTCAGACGTAGACGTATAGATCTATTTGTTTTCCTGAAAAGTTGTGAACATCTTTTCTTCTAGAAATTACAACAGAAAACCTATTAGATTATTATTAGATCTCTTCAACGCCGAAAACCTCCTGCTATTAGGGAAGAATAACGGCGAGCAACATGGCGGTTTTTTCGACGGAGAACTGAGAATCTAGTTGTAAGTCTAGAATCAAGACCTAGATCTAGACGTAGATTGTTTGTTTGTTGTTTTACATGTTTCGGATGTTCCTTCAGAATTGAAGATAGTTACTTCCTAGTCCAAACCTCCCGCAGGACGACGGGGGATGGGAGTGGGCAGGGTTTGAACCCGGGACCATCGATAAATCCAAACGACAGTCCAGCGTGCAAACCGCTCGACCAGGCAGACATCCAGATTCCAGATTCGGCGTCCATATCTTTCTTTTCGGCCTACATTATAGCTAATTAAAAATATACAATTAATCAAATTCTTATTTTAACGTGCCTTATAATAAAGGGATCAAGCGATTAATTTGTAGAAACACTTGGAAGCACTTGAGCGTCTTCATATAACCACGTGCTTGATTGATGTTCACTGTTTTAAACCTTCAACTACGGTGCGCAAATAGTTTTGTCTATTCATTCAAACGCGATAAAACTTGTTGCAAAGAAATGCTTTAGTGAACGGATGTAAGCCAGTGACGTAGGAGGTGTCAAGTTTTTTTTCCCTTTGACGTCGTGGGAAAAAATTTCATTCATAAATTCTCCATGTCATTCATAAAACCTTCAAACCAAAATAAGTTTTTCCATAATGAGACATTTTTCAAACCGATATAACGGTCAAACTCGAGTTTTCCCGATGTGGCCAATGAGCTGAGATTTTTTTTCTCACTAACATTTAGATACGTTGAAATTTTAAAGAAAATCGTTAGAGCCGTTTTCGAAATAGAAGAAATATAAATATATATATATATATATATATACAAGAATTGCTCGCTTAAGAGTATAGGATATACAGCTGTCTTTTCATATTGAGGTTTCTATAAACATAGAGCTTTATTTAAACATAGAGTTTTCTATCGTCATTGAGCATTTGTTCAACATTGAGGTTTCTATCACATAGACATTTCTGTAAACAGAGCTATCTCTTGACCTATAGCTTTCTATAACAGAGAGATTTTTCAACTGACATTTTTCTATCAAAATACAGCTTTCTGTCAACATACATCTTTCTATTATCATACATCTTTCTATTATCATACATCTTTCTATCAACAGACATCTTTCTATCAACAGACATCTTTCTA
>JADKLZ010035326.1:0-16594 GCA_021533235.1 Biomphalaria straminea
CCCCACATCATGAAATCCAGAACTAATGTCTGCAAGTGATGGGTTTTCAACAAAAGCAGTAATATTGTTTTCTCCTATTATTTTAGATCCTTTAGGACCAATATGGTTAGATTCGGCCAACCCCGTGTGTTGCCCTTTGATATATTCGCCGTCGCTGAATTTATTTGAGTATGTATTTTTCTGTTCTATGCGCTTTGCCTCATAAGAGGTTCTTAATTTTTTTTCCCATTGGGTAAGCTGATCTACACCACTAACCACATCACTCATATTTCCCAGCCCTCCCAGAGCATACCAAAAATTATCTAACCCAACATTGCCCTCTTTGCCTAAATATCCAGCAGTACCTTTACTAAAATTATAACTCGCAACTCCCACGCTCATGGTAATATCTCCCCATTTGCCTGTGGTTATTTTAGTGATGAAAATGAACCTATGTGATCAAATTGAAAATCGTTCTTTTTATATTTAAGTGGTATAGTAACCTTCTTTCTGTATACTGAATTTCCGCTATACGCCTCATATTCCAATTCTAAATTTATATTTTTTAGGTGTGTACAATTACAAAAATCAGTCTTCTCAATAGCAAAATCTTTACCTGCATAATAGTTGTAATAATTAACGGATGACGTTGTACATAAGAAATAATCTTTTGAAACAAATAATTTGTTTTTACATTCAAATGAATCATTGTTATTATACTTGTTTAATAGTAACAATGGTTGTTGTGAGTTTATTTTAAATCTTGATTGTTCGCATATTAAAAATGAAGACACTATTCTAATATTGTTACTTTTATTATGTTCATCTATCTGTATATCAATAAATTCAAAATCTTTTGTTGTATCCCATGTAAATACAAAATTGATTAACAATAGAGGTAAAATGAATTCGTTTTTTCTTTTATAAATCTCTATTGAAACGCTGGGCCTAAGATCATCGCTAATATTTTCATTAATGTTGTTGACTTTATATTCATTCAAAACTACAAAAGCATTATTCCCCTTGATCTCTAATTTTTTATCAAAAGCAATGCCAACAAAGCATCCCTCAAACATTAGTGTAACTGAAAATAAAATAAAGGTTTTAAATAATAGTGGTTTCATTGTCATTATTTATACTATCTATAAACAGCATACAAATACTGATATTGTACTAGTGTCTTGTAGGCTACAACTGCTGTAAATATTGTGCGTGTCCATATTGCAGCACTAAGTAAATTGCCTGTAACACCGGTTTTTATTAGTTGTGTCATGCCGCGTACTAAAGATAAATCAGCTTCTAATGTAGACATATTGCCTAAAACCCCCCTGATACCATCTGTTCCAGCCTTCCAGTAAGCAACATCGTGTTGAAAGCCTCCAAATATACCCCCCTTCACATAACCATCTAATTCTGTGGGTACAACTCCTGCATTTAATAATTCGTAAGGATCAACAGAAGGGCTAACTCCCGCATAGTTACCTTCTCCCTTTAGTATAGATTTATTAATTAACCCTTTATTATTAGTGTGTTCGTGCAATTTTATAAGTTTCTCTTTATTTAGCTCACTACCTGCAGTACGTTCATTTCTTAATTTAGCTTGTGTATTATCATATACCCCAACCACATCACTCACATTGCCCAGCCCTCCCAGAGCATACCAAAAATTATCTAACCCAACATTGCCCTCTTTGCCTAAATACCCAAACTTTCCTTTACTAAAATTATAACTCGCAATTCCCACGCTCATGGTAATATCTCCCCATTTGCCTGTGGTTAGCTTATCATAAGCAGAGCCTAATAATGATGATGTTAAAGATGTGCCAGCAGTAGTTATAGTGTTTGCAAAAGGAATGCCTTTTGATGCCAAACCTTTTGCTATATTCATGCTAAACGCCCCTCCGTTTAACGCTGTGCCCACACCTGCAGTTATCATACCCATAACACCCCCTATTATCACACTCTTTGTAAAATCTCCCCACTTCCAATTATCAAAACCTCCGGGTAGAAAGCTTACGTTTAAGGTATACATAGCTGCAGAAATAGCTGCACCTATTAAAAACGGCATAAATATAAAATGACCCGTTGGGTCGGTGTATTTTAAAGGATTATTGCGAACATAGCTAAATAAATTATAGCTCTGTGAATGGTTCACATTCTGTACCAAATTATCCGCACTCACAAAACGAGCAATCACAGGATCATAAAAACGAAAATTCATGTTTATCAACCCGCCTAAAACACTGAGGTGCTCATGGCCTGTATAACCGCGCTTAAACTCTGGTATAGGCGCATTGTTATATGTCCAATCATACGCATTGCGGGGCCTGCCCCACGCATCGTAGGAATAGCGGTGCGTTATAATGCCTAGATCATCGCTCACAGCAACCACGCTCCCCAAATAATCCGTATGTACATAATTTATAACCCCATCCCTAATAACCGCCACCAAACCATCAGGGCTGTGTATATAGGTATACTCTTTTTCTGTCTTGTTTATCTTATCTTCCTCAATTTCATAATTCATCCCATAATATCTAACTAGGCTGTCTTGCATGCCATCGGCTGTGCTTATCACCATCTTTATACGCTCATGGCTCGGCAAATACGTAAACCTAGTTTTCTGACTCTCTTGCATAATTAACTCTACCTTCCCATAAGGTGTGTATATAAACTGCCAACGATTAGAAGGAGTATAGCTAGCATTCGATAGCTTAACACTATCCAACACAAATATTTTCTCCTCGTTATAAAAATAATCTCCAACATCACTTTTCTTTGTTATGTTCCCCTCTGAATCATAACTTATAGCGTTAACAGTAGTTTTATGTTTAATCTCAGTTAAACGATCAAGGTTATCATAAGCAAACTCCTCCTTTAATCCTCCCTCAACCCTGCTCATAACATTAAAACTCTCTTGATTTATGGTATATGATTGTTTCCACAACACTGATTTGTCTTTATTTTTTAGCTCTATGCTCGCAAGTAGGTTTTTGTTAACAGTATAATTATAATGTTTCTTTAACCCATTCCCATATTCAAAAAATAACACCTGACCCAAAGCATTGGTCTGACCCCTTTTCCAAACAGGCTTCCCATTAACCATAACATAATCCAAAAAACCTTGAACATCATAGTGGTTTTTAACAACAGTCCCATTAGGGTATATAGTATTTAAAAGCCTGCCCTCTACATCATATTCATATCTGGTTATAAACTCTTTGTCTGCAACTTGCTCTGTAACGCTAAGACGCTGACCCACTTCATTATACGTAAAACTTTGAGATGTGTTGTTATTACAACTCACATTCTTTAATGCATTTCTATTATCTCCTTTTTCTATATAACTATACACACACTCAAATTGCCTACCATCAGAACTTATATTTTTTGTGCGAGTTAAAAGGTTAAACATAGGCTCATATTCGTTATACGATGTGTCGCCATTAGCGTTAACTTGTTTTATGATCTTACCGTTTATGGGATCGTAAGAATAGTAAAATCTCCCCAATGTAGGCTCTTCCAAAGAAGTGCGCTGATGAAGGTGGTTATAGGATATTTGTGTCTTAATTTTTTTCTCATCTCCATAGTTAACAGTAATATCTTCTTCTTTAGGATAATTATAAGCGTGTGCCACAATGCCTGACTCATCTCTTACTGAAAGAACGGTGCCTAAAGCATCTTTTTCTATTATAGTTTTACTGTTATCTGAATGAGTGGTAGTGATGGTGCGGTTTGAATTTGAAAATGATATACTCTCTATCACTTGATTGTCATATTCTGTTTTTATCTTCCTCTTAAAATTATCATATGTATAAACAGTATATTTTTTAACCGCACTCTCTTTTACAAAAAAAGGATCACTCTGTTTCTCTAATAGCCCTCTATTATTATAATGAAACTCTACGCCTAGCTCCTTGCCATCTGGTGCCGTTTCACTATGATAAATCTTTTGGTTTATGCTATTAAAATAATCTACACTGATTACCTTCCCCTTAACCACTCTAACCCTATATGTGCTGGTTTGAGTGCCTATGTTTACAGTATTATCCCATTCATAAAAAGTATACGTGGGCTCAAAGTTATTAACCTGCTCTTTTATCACTCTGTTTAGCTCGTCATATTCATAGGACACAACTGTACCCCTGTTTTTTTTTGTCTTTATGCGGCTGTAAGAATCATACGTGTAATCAGTAGTGTCGCCTTCAAAATCTATCTCCCTAATTAATCTATGATTATTATCACGAAAAAATTTCTTAGTCCGCATTACGCCTTGCTGTGCTCCTAAATATAATGGCATAAAAAAAAACAAAATAAAATATATCCGCATAAAAAAAATTTGAATTTAATTAGTTTTAATTACACCTCACATGTTAATTACATAAAGTTTAAATTATCCATCTAATAGCCCTAAGGTTTATTGTGTACTATGCAATCATTAGCAGTATAGGTATTGTCACCATCTACATCTAAACTATATTTGGTGGTATTCAATATTTTTTGAGTTATTTTTTTTACCTCAATTTTCCCTTTTACTGTAATTATAACATCACCTTCATTAATTTGGGTTAGGTTAAGGTTTTTGTGCTGTTTAATTTCGTCTTGGTTAATTCCATTTAAGTCGAACACTCCCCAATTTCCGTTTTCTAACAAAAAGGGATTCCCTCCAGTAACAAACTCTGCCATTCCATTAAACCCAAAAAATGCTTGTTCGGTTGGAGTTATATGCACTGCAATTACCTCATTTACACCACCATGTTGTCCAATTACTTTATCTCCCACCTTAATTTTTTCTATAGGCTTGTAGGTATTATCAGATAATAATATTTGTGTATGTTTTAAAAAACAGTATATTATAGGGGGCGCACAATTATTTTCTCCTCCAGTACAATTACCGTATCTATCAACCCTAGCACCTTCATTACTACAACCTGTAGAACAGTTGCTCCCATATTCTAAAGGAACACAAGCAGTTATCTTAACACCACATCTAAAGTCACAAGTTGAGTTTTCAATAAGGTAATAGGTATAGGAATAATACAATACGTTTCCATATCCATAATCATTAGCCCACCCATCAGCATTGCACCTGTCTTGGGCATCTTTTATACATTTTTTCGTAGTTTTTTTCCAGCTTGAAGTACGTATAACACCACTTGAGTTTATTACAATAGGCCCCTCAATCCTTCCACTAGCACATTTATTTGCATCATTTGAAGGCTCTCCATTGCATAAAAGAGCGGGTTTTTCTGTACTTGGTTTTTCACCTTGACATTCACTGTCATTTGTAGGGCCATCTTTACCTACGCAAGTTACAGGCCTGGTGTGTTTAGCTGTAGCATTTACTTGGCTGCAAGTATTGCTCCATGAGCCCACCTCCCAATAATTTTTTGTGCAGGTAGAAATATTTAATGCCGTGCAACTATTATTGGAGTAAACAGAACCAGGGATACACAGATGTATGTAAGGCGGTTTGGGAAGATGTTTGGGGTAACCATCGGTATAAGTGTAAGGAACTACTTGTGTTTTTCTTTCAAAATACCCCTCACAACAAGCATCTCCCAAATCGGCATACAAAATTTCCCCATTTTTTCTGCACTTTCTGACACAAGTGCCATTAGAGTTGGCATATTCCTGGGCGTTTATGTGCAAATCTTTTTGAGATTCATATTTATTAGTAGGCAGGTCTAATATAGTGGTATCCATAAATTCACGAGTAGTAACAATATATTCATAACTCTCAGCACCAATATACCCTTCATGGCAATCTTTTTTCATAAAAAATTGACTCCATTCATGGTTTTTACCAACTGTCTGCTGTGCCGATAAAAAAACCATTTGGCAGCCCCAAAACGCCAAACAAAAAATTATTTTTTTTATTCTAAAGTGTATCATAAACTACTTTTTTATTCTTTTATACTAGGTTGTTGTAAAATAATGGTTTCAGTGTTTTCAGGCTCTGTAGTGCAACGCTCTTCATCTTCATTAGTGTTATAGCTAGGACAAGTATACTCAAGAAATTTACCACATCGTGAATTAGTGATAGTTGGATTTCTATCATTTGTTTTCGGGCAAACATTTTTATTAACTCTCACTGTTTCTCTTACATAATATGTAATTAAAGGGCGGCATACACCATACGTGTTCGCATAAAACTGTGCTGAATCTTCAAGGTCTTTCATTGCTTTGAGATTAGAGTTTAATATTGAAATCATATCAGAATATTTTTTATACCCTACCACATATTTATATGGTCGCCCCAAAGAATCTCCTTTACATTGTTTTGCAACCACTTTTTCCATTTGGTCATTATAGAAATAAGGATAACAAATTCCATATAAATCAGCTTTCAGTTGTGCTGAATCTTTAATGTCTTGTGTTGCCATTTGGTTTGGGTGATTTTCATCAATGGCATTAACATATTTTTTACTTTTTACACGATAAATAAACTCTCCACCAAAAGAATCAACAGAACAAGTATTTCTATACACTATAGTATCTCTTTGTTTATTATGATAAACAGTCATACAGGTTGTTTTTTCATTGGTTGTTTGTTGTGCTTTTTTTAAAAAAAAGTTTTCATTTGGCTGGGTTTGGTTCATTTTTAAACCAATAGTGTCTTTAAAAGTTTTTGTAGTTACTATATATTCTACCGTTTGAAGACCTATGGTATTTTGCCTACAATCGTTTTTACTCAGTTTAAACTCTTTGACGCTATAAGTGGTGTCATTTTTAACCGCAGCAAGCCCTAAAATTTGGTATCCAATAACCAAGAATATAAAAAATATTGTTTTCATACTAGCGTTAATTTAATAATCTATAGGTTGAAGAATTTCTTCTGATTTTTCAATTTCTTTACAAACAGGGTTATCTACAATTTCATATTCATCTTTTGAATTAAGAATAGTGCTTAGTCGTGAATTATTTTCTGTGCATGTGTTGATAATAATTCTTGCTTCGCTAGTGTTATAAGTTACTAGCTTTACGCACACCCCGTTATCATTTGCGTTTTGTTGCCCTATCGTTTTTACCTTACCCAAAGCCAGAGAGTCTACATAATGTTGTGATAAAGTGTCTTTAAATTCTGCATATTTCAAAATATAATTAAAATCTCTAGGGCGGTGTTCTTCATCACACTTTTCACTTTTTAGCAAGGTGTCAACCCTTCTACTTTTATATGCCTTCAAACAAACGCTATTTAGATCCGCCTCCCTTTCTCCTTCAATAATAAATTTATACCTAGCAAGGCTATCTGCCTCTGTTTGAGAAACAGTGCTAGAATCTTTACCCGCATTAATATGATAAGCATAAGGCCTGCTAAGTGAATCTGAACCACACCCTTTGTCAAAAGTGCTGTCCATAGCGCGGCTATAATATATCAAATCACAGGTTCCTTTTTCATTAGCCAATTTTTGCCCTTCTGATAAAAATTTATTCTCCAACATCTGTTGTAAATGCTCTTCGGATATTTTTGAATATAATTTTTTTGCTTCCAAGGTATAAACATAGTCGCTACCTTGATATCCGGGTGAGCAATCGTTTTTCCGATAATTTTTAGAAATTGTTTTATTAAAGTATAATTTCTCACAAACCCCTGTTCGGTTTACATAAGTTTGAGCATTGTCTGCAATATCTTTTAAAGCAAGATTTTTGGCCGCTTCAAATGAACTGTAGGAAATATATTTTCTTGCATGCACTATATATCTACCTTTGCTAGGTAAATAATCTTCGCCACAATCGTTTTTTGTTAACTCTCCACTTATTGTTTCATCATTATAAAAAACAGGGCCATAAGCCAATAAAGTGCTTATCAAATTCTTAGCACTATCCATCATTCCAGAAGGAGCATTATAATAAAAGCTAATATCATAAAGTTTTCTAACCGTGTCTATCAAATCGTATTTACGAAACAAATTGCCTTTATCATCATATTCAAAAAAAATTTCTTCCGTGGTTGGAAATTGATTTTTAACCTTCGTCTCAGATATACTACTCAAAACTTTATTAGGAATATTAGAAAAGCTAGCCTTGTTGGTATAGGAGTATTGCTGTTTATTATAGCCTATATTTAAAGGCTGGTTGGTGGTGATGTCAAAATAAGTAGCCTCTATATTAATAGGGTTAAGGGCATCATCATAAGTGTAATTTTCTATTGTTTTTAAATTTTCAGAAAAATTTTCTACTATTTTTTGAGAAACAAAAGGCGCAAACAATTTACCTGTAAATTTCTTTACACTATTGGTAAACGTTTCTTTTACCAATAGCTTGCCATCTTTAAAAGCCAAAGTTTGTTTAACGTTAAAATTAACAAACTCGGGGTCTATTTCAAATTGTGTTTCTATACGGCTATTGTCTTTTTCGTTATAAACAATAAATTTCATAAACCCCAAAAGCCCCTTACCAAAACGATGTAATTTCAATCCTTCATAATCATAACTATCTATGCCTATGTTTTCTTGTTTTGCGTTATAGGTATTAACTTTTTTAACCACCTTAAAAGGCATTACAATATCGGTAATAGGGTAAGCACCATCCTTATAAGGTTTATAATTGCTTTCACTTTGGTTAATGCTGGCATAGTTAATGTCTATTTTATTATTAAATCCATCTTTAATGCTAAGCACTTTATATTCGTTGTCATTGCTTGACAAAACCATTTGATCATTTAAAACATAAATATCCATTTTGCCATCGCCATTAAAATCTCCTATGGCAATATCGTCTTTACCATTAGGAGCATAAAAAGATCCTAAGCGTTGTGGTTGAGAAAATGACCCTGTGGTTTTGGAATAAATGATTTCTAATTCATGGTATTTTTTAGTGTGTATTGTACAAAAGAAACTCAATCGATCTATTAAAAAAAAATTTTTTACTTTTAAAATGTCGCTTTTACCATCTCCGTTAAAATCGGCAATTAACAAGTCATCTGTAGTGTTATTTGCATCAGATGTAACATCACAAGATTCAGTAATATATCCAATTTCAGAATTCATCCGAATGTTTTCACTCCAAATACCATAAACTTTTTTGTTAGTTTTTATACTCTCAATATTTTTTTCTAGGGTATAATTTTTACCATTAGAGTATAATATTTTACCAATATCCGAAAAGAGCAAATCAGTTTTACCATCTCCATTAAAATCTCCAAAATTGAATTCTTCAGATTTAAAGTTATGTTCTAAATCAGTAAGGCTAAATAAAGTGTTTATTCCATTTTTAATATTAATGCCTTCAAGGTTTAGGGTGTTTATATCCATGTGATAGTAAACCTTTGTCTTGATCTCACCTTTGTCACATATATCAAAAGGGATGGCTGCGATACTGTTAATGGAAAAATTTTTACCAGTGCTTCTACATGGACTATTTATTTCCAAAGTATTTCTAGCAAAAAATATATCACTCTTTCCATCTCCATTAAAATCAATTGGCACTACAGAGGATATGCCATTTCCTTTTATTAAACTAAAATTATTTATTTCTCTGCTTGTGGTAACAATGTTAAAATTATGGTCTGGAAAATCTATTCCTTTTATAGTATTATACTCACAACCACTAAACAAACACTCCCAAAAATTAGAAACTTTATACTCCTTGTCATTTATCAACTTCTTAGATTCTTTTTTAACAGTTAATAAATCAGGGCGCCCATCAGCATTAAAATCTCCCGTAAGATAAAAATCAGCTTCTTTATTGTTTTCTTGAAAATTATTAACAAATTCAGCAGGCAGGCTTTTCATCACCATAGTTTTATTTTCATAATAATAGCCTATGGGTAAATTATTGTATCCTCTCAAAATAATTTCCTCATCTCCATCATAATCAACATCAATAATTATAGGGGTAATTTTATTGTTTGAAAGATCAATACTTTTATTTAATACAAAGCACACCTGCCCTTTTTCTTTACTAACAGAAAAATATACATCTGCTTTTTCCCATTTTGCATTTTCACTCCTATTTTTTCTACTTAATACTAATAAATCAGATTTAGAGTCGCCATTAAAATCGCCAGTTAAGATTTGTTTCTTATCAGACTTATCAATGATTATATCTTTCAAATAGTAAATTTGCCAGTCGTCCTTCTTCCCCCATTCAAACAAAATTGGAGTAAGCTCTTTTCCATTGCTAAAAACCTGTATTTTCAATAATTTTGAATTGCCGTTTTCATATTCGTTGATGTAAGTAAAAACATATGTTTTCTGTATTGTTTCATTTTGATATGTAGTAATTTTTTTTAACCTTTTGGTTTGTCTAACACCATCAGCAATGGATTCAGAAATAAAGCCTGGAAAAATATCTTGAATAACATCTGGTCTATCTTCATATGCAAAAACAATTTTTGAATTGGGCAAAATATTTTGAGTTATATTTTCGGTATACTCTATGCCCGTAAGCAAGCTCTCCCCTGAATTAATTAAGGTATAGTTATATTTTATTGCGTTGCCATTTGCATCTATCATTTTTGTCAAACGCCAGTTCAAATCTGCGGTGCCAACGCGAGTTGGAAAAGCGTACACTAGTGTTTTTCCATCTTTTGTATGCACCTGCCAATAGTTATCAACAAATAATATATCTGAAAATGTTTCTGTTGAGGTTCTGTATTTATTATACCCTACTTTTATTAGCCTATTTCCGTCTAAGGTAAATGCAGCGTTGTCGTTAAAATTCAGGTCATTAAAGTCTACTAAAGAAATCACATTATCATAAAACATGTTCTGAGGAGCCCGTGTAATTTGAGAAAGCCCCGACAGTTCAAACCCCACCCCCAATAAACCATTACTACTTTGACTGTTATAAACTATAGTCAGAGGAACCTGTATCCCTCCCATACCCACGGGGCTTTCAATCGGAATAGAATAAACAGCTGCACCAACAGGGGTAACATTAAAATTTCCTGAAAAATTTGAAACCGAAGTATGTTGTGTATAAATAAATTCACTTAAAAACCATATCATAACAGTAATTCCAATTTTGATATATACCTTAATTATATTGTTATACATACTTTTTGTTATTTAGCTAATATTTAAAATGCAGTTAAAAACCAAACTAGTTTTTTATTATCACCCTATTTTCGATCTTATTACCATATCGGATAATTAAAAAATACAGATCCGGATTAAGTGAGCTCAAGTCTAAATCAAATTGTTTACCATAAATTTTCCCCTCTTTAGCAATTACACCACTTCCAGAATAAATCAAAGTATAACTCCCTTCCATTCCTTCTTGATAGTCTTTAATTAATACAGCCACGTTTGTGCTTGCAGGATTAGGGCTTACAACAACGTTATCTGTAACATTGTTGTAAAAATTGGCATATGCAGGTTCTTCCTTTGCTTTTGTGGTGTAATCAACAAGCTCCCTACTGATAATATTTCCTTGATTATTATAAGAATATATAAGTGTTTTTGATTGCCCCAGCAATAAGGAACACGAGTACAATAAAAAAAGTAAATTAATAGTTATGTGTATGATTGATTTTTTCATAGAGGTATGAGTTTTAATGCTCCATAACATGAGGCTTTAACAGGCAGTTTATATTTTGGGGAATATTTGGGAAATAGATGCTATATATAGGATAATTTTTTTTCTAACAAATTTTGTTTTTAAACTTCACGATGTGAGATTTGATCGGTAAAAATAACAATAATTTTGTGATTAAGATCTATTTTTTAGGTTAATCCCCCCAATTATGCATGTTTATATATACTTATTCCAGATGTATAAGGTTTTAAATATTAATAATTTATTGTAAAAGTTTTTTTTGCTTGCCTTTTAGTTGTTTACAGAAGAGGTGTGTTTATATTCAACTTAAGATACTTTTTAAAGAACTAGAAATACGTTATATATTGATCTAACTATTTTTTTTGACATTTGATTCAAATAATATTAAAAATTTAATTTCACCTTCCGTTGGTCTTTAGTGATTTTTGGACTTTTTACTGTATCATGTTTTAGTCTTTTTATACTCAATAACAAAATAAAACTTAACGCTGTTTGTTTTAACTGTTAGTAGTGAACAATCTAGCAGAAAATCATTTTTAAAAATAGGTAGATAAGGAGGTATATTT
This sequence comes from Biomphalaria straminea, assembly GCA_021533235.1. NCBI lineage: Eukaryota > Metazoa > Mollusca > Gastropoda > Planorbidae > Biomphalaria > Biomphalaria straminea. The sequence continues at coordinate 12,051 of JADKLZ010035326.1, forward strand.
TTATTTACCAATAGACCAAAAGCAAGATAGTTTTCCTTTAATCTTTGGTAAAGCAACTAAGCGAGCGAGCGCTTCCAGATTTTTTAGTTTTAACTAACAGTAGTAGTTTTATTGCAACTGATATTAAGGTTATTCAAATCAAAGCCTTCAATATAAGTCTGTGCCAGTTGATGAATGTAAGATTATAGGGCGTGAGTGATGACCTTGAGTAATTTATTTACCATGTAGATAAATTAACCTAGATTTTGTATGACATTAATAAATTCAACAATTGAAAAAGAGTTGAGGGAGTAATAATTTTTATTTTATAACATGAGAAAAACCTACATCTATCAGGGGTAGCCACTTAAAAAATGTTTTTTCATTATTTAACCAACCGCCAATAGCTCCAAAGCCTATACGGCTATAGAAAATCATTTTTTTACCCATACTAGCTTGCCAACCCCATAGTGGTATTAGTGCAAATGCAAGCCTATGCTTTACAAAATTTTTATAAAATCCTTCGTCATACATAAGTGGCAGCAGACATATAGCTTTAAGGGCAAAATAATTAAATGTGTTGTTTGGTATAATTTTCTTTTTTTTAAAAAGAGTGTTCTTGACGCCATAGTATAAGCGATATTCTCCACTTATAGTGGGTAGTAGTTCAATATGCCCACCATATGTGCTACTATAAGCAACGCCAGTATTTAAAGAAGCGCTGCTAATAAAAGTTGTATTTATATCTAGTTTATCTTCTTTAGATATACGCAAAGGCAAGCCCATAGAGCTTATTCCATAAGATATGCTAACTTGTTTAAGCTTAATAGCATGTTTAAGTGTGCTATCTACCGAAGTTTGAGCTTGGGTTAAAACTGAATATGTAAAAAAAAACAATCCAAAAAACTTTAGTTTATTCATGATACAACAGTTTCATATTATTTCAAAACATATAATAAATAAAAGCATTAAACTTTAAGGGAAATTTTATATGAGGTTCTGAATGTAGTGTATACTCATCTTTTAGTTTATATAAAGTTTGTCCAAAAACCCTTACCCCTAAGCAAAATCCAAGCCCTATATGACCAGATGTATAAGCCCCTCCTAAATAAGTAAACAACCCATATTGAGGGTTTGCATAATAACGCCTTTCTTCATCGTATATACCAAAAAGTTTAGGTAAAAAAATGTAAGGTTCAAGTGCTATATAAAGCCCATTTCTATGAGCTGTGTTTTTCTTTTTTCTAATACGCCTTTGCATATTGAAATAATACCTATATGCCATAGAAATTTGTGGATAAACTACCATTGCATAGATTGGCCTAGAAACTGCATAATAATACAAGTTGCCATCATTATCTCTGTATGGCACAGTTACACTATCGCCTCTGGGTTTATGTAACCCCCAAAATGTTTCATCATAAAAAACAAAAGATAATTTAGCCATAAGCGAATGGCTTATTCCTAACCCCTTTTCTGTTTCTATAAATAGCTCACTTTCTATAGGAAACGAAGCCCCTGCACGAGTTAACCATTCATAAGTTCTAGAACTATCATACTCATATACCTTACTCTGTTTATCTACTATAATTTTTGTTTTTCCAAAGGTTTTATAAGTTGTAAATTGCTCTCCAGTATCCTTACTAAAAAAATCTATAACTCTGTCAATGTCAGGTTTTGGGTTAACACTAGGTTTTGGATTTAGATTCATTTTTTTAATATTCTCATCGGCGCTTTTTTTATAGAGGTTATAATAATCAGGTTGTGCTTTGTATTGTGCTGCATAGCAGAAAAAAGAATAAAATATGGAACACAAAACAAAGAATAATTTATTACCTCTTAACAAAGCGAATACCATAAGTAACACCATATTTTTGAGCATATGCAAAACAAATAGCACTGTTAACTGCATAACTATAAGATGTTCCAGAAATTGAAATATCTCCTCCCCCACCAACAACCACTCTAACGCCAGCATTCCAATCCAATCTAATACCTATTTCATCTTTGTTATATTTAGTTTCTTCATTAAAGCCTAATATTTGTGAAGGTTTGCTTAGCGTTGAGGCAACATTTAAAGATTTTCTAAGAGTAGAAACCTGATTGTAATAATCAGGTGCACATCTAGCAACTATATCATCCATCGTATTAGAAAATTGTTCAGAAAATGTAGCATTACCATATTCATAAAGTTTAGATATTCCCAAAACTACTCCTCGGTCTATATGTTGAGCAAAATAATTACTTAATCCCCGATCTCTAAAAAAATTGCCTAAAGCCAAAGACCCAGCAAGAAACGTTGCCGCAGGATATTTGTAATTACCTAATTGAACTTGCATAATGCCTTTAAATTGTGGGTATTGCATTGCATTTAAATCTCTAACTAAGCTCATATAAGAGCCTTGATCTTGAACATCGTGCCTTAAATCTATCATTTCCCATCCTATACCTATTTTGTCTGCATTTTCATCACCCCAATATGTAACGCCTGTACGCCAACCCAAAAGCCAATAACGAGTTTGATATTTACATTCAAACCATGCTTTCATGCCAACACTAGCATAAAAAAAATAATTGTAATTATAGATTTCAAAAGTTAGCCTTCTGTCGTTTGGAAAATACACGCGCTCTTTATCATAGTATTTGTTAAACCCTTTTTCATGAGTTATAAAGCCTGCAACCACATCAGCACTTACTGTTCTTGCTAATTTTTTTTGAACCGTAGGCGTGTTTTTTACATCCCATTCCTCTAATGAAGACGTAATATCTTTGAATCCATTGTATGTGTCAAATCGTTTAAACCCTTTAGGGTTAACTATCAACCCTGTACTCTCTTCTAGTACTTCGCCTTCAAATCTGTTTAATATTCTATCATACCTAAACTCTTTTCCTGATTTAACTAGATGCCAAAAACTATCAAAAGACACAATGTTATCTCTGTGAATTACGAACGTTCCAAATTCAGACACTTTGTATATGGTGTCTCCTAACTGAATCTCCAAATTTTCATTAAAAATACGGCGCAACATTTCGTCTGGCACCAGTCTTGATTTTAATGATAAGTCATATCTCAGAGAATCGGAAATAGAATCATCAGGTTTATTTTCCAGTATACTCAGTATACTGTTTTTTTTATCCTCAAACGAGGTAAAGTTTGATGGAGCTGCATTTCTAATTATAGAATTATCGTCATTGGCTTTTTGCATAAAATTTTCAAACTGACCCCTGTTAGAAAAAAACACCATATTTCTAACATAAAATTGTGTAGAATTTTTGGGGGCAAGTAATATTTCCTTCTTAGTACACCCTCCAAGCAGCATCACAATAGCCAGAACCAATTAAAATACTTTTTTTCATAATTAAACATTTTTTATTAAGATAATTAAACTGACTTCAAAAACTAAAATTTATGTGATAAAGAAAACAAGCATGTTTTTTTAAAAACAAAAATACAAAAAATTGTTTTAAATATTCGGAGCTAATTTAAATAACAATTTAAATATATTGTATTGTAAAATTGTAGCAGATATTTTTTTACCAGGTACACAGTATTAGTTTTTATAAAGCTTGCTACGCTCACTTTAAATAAAAGCTATAATAAACAGTCCCATCTTTATTATAAATTACATAAGATTTATAAGCCAATATTTAAGTTGTTTGTGTTAATACTCATTACCAAAAGTTTGTATGATTGTGGTAATCATATTATTTGTCCACAGTATAGGGTTATAAAACTAGCTAGCACTATTTTTAAATAGTGCTAAACCCAAAAGATTGAACAGTTTTTAATTTTTTAACCCCCTCAAAACAAACATATATAGTAGGTTATACTTAATTACGTTTTACATATTCTAAATTATATCTCTATTATAATTCGCTAAAATCCAAATCTATAATAGGAAATTCCTTATTATTTTTTAGTTCATAATGCCACCATTCCAAATCATTGACTTTAAATCCATGCTTTTCCATTACATCTATTAATATCTGTCTATTTTTCATTGCTTCTTTATTTTCTAACACAGCATGTGCATTCGCTTCTTTTACAAAAGCATCAAACCCTGTTGGCATCACCAATTCTTCATTAGTTTTCAAGTCTACTAAAGATATATCTAATGCGCAACCTTTGTTATGTCTAGAGCCTTTTTCTGGACTTGCTACAAATTTTTTGTTTTTACACATTTTATAAAGCTGCACCGTTATAGAATATGGTCTATACGCATCGTATATTTTAATTCCCAAATTAATTTTGTTTAACTCCTGTTGCACTGCCTTCAAAGAGTCTACACATTTTTTTATAGCAAAGGCCCTTGGAGATTTATATAGCTTAACCTTAGTAAAATTATTTTCTGTAGCATATCTAATATCCAGGTTTATATTTGGTATATGCTTTATTATTTCTACCAATTGATTTTCCGATTTTTTTTTAACTAGCTTTAGGTATTCCTCTTTTGACTTTATTACAAATAATTTGTGATTGTTTGAATAAGCAACTGTGTCAAATAAATTGCCATGTAGGGTAAAAGAAAATATAAAAGACAGAAAATGCCATATCATAGAAAATA
>JADKLZ010035335.1:796-12121 GCA_021533235.1 Biomphalaria straminea
CAACTTGATTTTCCACCCCACATAACTTTTTAAATCGATCAATTGCATTTCTAGAGATCCAGTATCAATTCCAAAATCATCAATGTGGATTTTGTTACTATTTGTGTTGAGAGGATTTACTTGGAATCCCAGAATGGTTGGCTTTGCACTGCTCAAACCTATCAAGAAATTCATCTTATATATTTTTTTTAAAACTGTGATGAAGTAATTAATGTCAAAAGTTGCACTTATTTTAACGCGATTATACTGTAGACATTGAAAATGAAGTACCTTGCCGCTCTGAATATCTTCTGCAAAAATATTTTTTCTTTAAAACAGAACGAATTCTTCAATCAAAATATAGACTGGGTTTTATTTTCTTTGCAGTTGTAGATTCAGCTCATTTAATTTCGTTTTTATATCCATCATAAAGTAATTTTTTTTTTGCTATCATTTGTTCTTCTCTAATTCAGGGCAATGAAATGTGTATATTACATTCAAGCACAAAGCAAAAGGTTTAAGCCTTTGGAAAGCCATTGCACTTTATTGGGAAGAAAGAGTCTCTATTTCCTTTGATAATTCTTTAAACTGACTATGGAATGCTTTTGACAAGAGGCTGTTAACAATCTTGATTACTAGTTTGTTTTTTTTTTGTTTTTTTTTTTTATGGTTTATTCAGATTATACATTTGTTTACAATAACACACAAGACAAACAAGTTAAACGTATCTACATCTAGCCCATATAATACTGTTCAGCAGTGAAAGTTATTGAGGGGTTGTATATAGTTCATGATTAGATACACTGTAATGTTGTAATATACCTGCTGGAGTTAATAAATTATAAAGTCATAGTTGCAGATATAGGAATATTAGCGGATTGTCAAAACCAGTTCAGTTTTTCCATGTTCTTTACAAAGAGCGAAGACCCAAAATTGTTTATAGCTGTCACTAATTTTGTTGATGTGTTTACCTGCTGACCGTCACTAGGATGTCCATCATCTTTCGTTGCAATTATTGGGATCCTTTCGAAAGGATCTGGCAATATTTCCTATGGAAGCCAAAAGGTTCCAAGAAATATGAAATGTTTGTTCCATACTGCTCTTGACACTTTAGAGTTCGTATACACCTAACAAAGTTCTACATCTCACTCGAAATGCATGATCTTAGGAGTGTTGAAGGTCCAAGTCTTTGTTTTCTAGTAAAGTCCAATAGTTCTGGGACACATACACACACCGAATTCTATAGATAGTGTGTTGTCAGTACTCATCATTCTGAGAATGTGGGGGAGACATGTCTAAACAGGCTCTGGTATCCTGTAGTCGCAGATATAGATAGAAGCACCAGCGAGTGGTCAACAAATTATATCATGTTGGGCTGATCAACAATGTTCCTGGACGTTGTAGTACTCTACCAGTGGACGGACCGGTATGATTTCTTGATGGTAACCTGTCAACCCAAGGCTGAGGCCCAGCAGCAATACAGTGAGCACATGATGAGTTTAGAAGACTACATATAAACTATGATTGGTTATTCTTTATAATTTGTCTGGTTTGGCGATAATTTTTTCCCCAATGAAGTCCCGGGACAACTAATCTTCACCAGTTGACACCGAGAGGTCCTGGAGTTCTGTTAGAATCACCACAGACTGAAAAGATAAAAACTAATATCTGTGAGTGCTTTGTATAATGCAGGCATGTCAAACTGGGTGTTCGGGGGCCGCATGCGGCCCGCGACCACCTTGCATGCGGCCCGCTTGTCCACCTAATAAAATTATAAAAATAATGTTAAACTATTACGCTGGAAAACAAGAGATGACAAGCTACTTGAATGGAAAAATAATATTTGTTTAACTGAACAACGAGGGTGAGTCTGCTGTGAAAGCAAGCTACATTTTGTCAAACTTCATTGCAAGCCATTTCAAATCATTTAATAAATGTGATCTTATGAAGAAGAGTTTCGTTAAATCCGAAGTCATTTATTCAGAAAAAAAAAAGGGGAAAGCATTCAAAGAAATAGCGTTAACTAGTGCCATTGTTGCAGATAGAATAAATGACATGTCAGTCAGCTTGCTTGAACAATTAAAGAACGACAGAGCTGATTTTGAATTACTTTCATTGGGTCTCTATGAAGCAAATAACGTAACGGGTGCAGCACAGTTGGCAATATTCATAAGGGCCTTTAACAGGAATTTTGACATATACCAGTTCTGTTCTATGCAAAACAAGCGAGGATGATATTTAATTAAGAAATGACAGGAGGTGAAAATGCAGTACAATTTATCTTTGGTAAAGCTAGCTAGTCTAACAAAGGTATGGCGCACCAACCATGAAATGAAATGGTTTTGATGCAAAGTTACTTGCAAAATAAGAGAGACTGATACTAACTTTAAATTTGCTCATTTTCAGTCCATTATTATTATTATTATAGCTTTTATATAGCCTACTTTCATGCTTATAGCATCCTCGGAGCGCTTTGGTCCAATCTCATTTGTGACCAGTGGGGGAGGGGGCATCTAGGAGTTGGTTTTCTGTGCTGCCGTTACGCGCTCTGCCTGAGTCGGGTGTCGAACCTCGAGCCCCCTTCTAGGTAGCCAAGCCAAGTTCAAGCGCACTTAGCCTCTCGATCACGAGATCTTATTTGATTCTGAAAATGCTGCTGGAAATGTGTAACTAGAGCTGATAGAATAAAAGTCAGGTTCTTAGTTGAAATCGAAGAATATTGAAATGGCTGTGCCAAAATTTTACAGTCATTTACCCTGAACGGTTCGTTAAATTGCGGAAATTTGCAGCTAGAATTCTAGCTATTTTTGCATGCACTGGTCTCTGTGCGCAGTTCTTTCCCATAATAAACGCTATTAAAACACCTCACCGTTCGAGATTATCTGATCAAAATTTGTCATCTGTAATGAAAGCGTCAGTGACAAACAAACTTTAACCTGACATTAATAAAATTGTATCCCAGAAAAGATGTCAAGCATCAGGTCAAAGAAAATAATGCGTAATCATAGTAATTTTAAATTAGCCGATAGTACTACAAATTTAGCTAAGGGACAGGTATGCCATTAATTATTGTATTATATTGTATTATTTCTAATTTACATAAAACTAGTTGGCTGTTTTCAAACTGATTTTTTGCTGCGGCCCCTCAGGTCATAATAAGTTGCTTATGCGGCCCATATACCTTAATGAGTTTGACATGCCTGGTATAATGCATTTTTTTTTAAATAGTCTCCAGTACTAATAAAGCTCACACGAACCACTCCAACCTTTCTATGCAACCCCTCCAATGGGTCAGACTACTACTTTACAAAGTTACAAAAATAATACCACCAAAATTATATAAATTATATCATTTAATACCAAAGATATACCATCAGAGACAGAAAAATGTTACAAGGATTTAGCATATCATCAGATAAAGAATAAAGGCACATACACACCAATATTTACACCCTAATAAATGCATACCCACACATCAAAACTAGATATATCTAAAGAATCATCTTAGATACATACGCATCATTATCTTACACATGGATCAACTGGCTACAAACCAATACATTAAGTTACTACCCGAGAACACATACAAATACATCCTAATACAAGTCCGACAGTTATTTTATGGTAATAATTCCATTGAGTCTAATAAATTTGCGATTAGAAAACCATTACTGTGGCATCACATACATATATCCCACACATTGCCTTTCCACATACACTAAATCATACATAAAACCGGCAGGCATATAAAAATATACTCCCAAGCGTTCTTATAAACATTCACCAATATGCATATCATCCTTTATATTCTCCCTAGGTTCTCTAGTTCAAAGTCTATGATTTGTCTAAACATAATCTCAAGGCCATCAGGAACGAAGTTTTTTTTTATCTATGACAATTTTCAGTCTAGTATTCCAAACAAGTTTCCTATACTCTGCCAAAATAATGAGATTAAAATTCCCAACAGCCTTATTACGTAATTTAGGAACCATGTTTAAAATGATCGCCAGATTTACATCCACATCTAGCTCACAATTAGCATCCAACAAATGTTTAACAGTAGCTTTAACTTTAGAAAACAATGGACAAGCTAGAAACAAATGTTTCTCTTCCATTTCCACTGACATGTTACAAATTTTACATTTACAACAACTTTCCAAAATATGAACTTTCTTGCGCCCAACAGGTGTCATGCTAAAAATGAGCCTATATGTTATTTCCCTGGTGCTGCTGTTTATATGAAAGCTGACAATGCCGTTTTTTTTTTTTTTCAATCGTGAGTAGGATTGGCGTTTTCCATATTTTGTCTATTTTTAAGGAGATGTGTATACGTTTTCTGCAGATTTCAATAATTTCAGGAGATTTTCATGCCTTGTTTGTATATTTTGCAACTTAATAAGACTTAAATAATTTACACATAGTATTCGCGTGGGGCCTATGAAAGTGCGGGGCCCACTTCGCCTCATAGGTTGCAGTGGCCGAAGACCGGCCCTGCTCAGTACGCTGTGATTCTATCACTTATCTGGACTAGTTGCAATGGCGTAGCTAGGGTGGGGAAGGAGGGGGAGAGTTTGAAAATCCCCCCGGGCCCCCGCTTGAGGCGGGCCCCAACTGAATGTTTTAATACATTAAAAATTAAGTATTACGCAAAATGCATGGGTCCCCCCAAACGATGAAAAATTCATAGCTACGCCCCTGACCAGTTGGGAAAAAAGGGGGAGATAAAAAGAAGTAGGTTAACATGAAAGATTTAAAAATGTAGATTATTTAAAAAATTAAGTTGCGGAACTTGAATTTCAACTCAATGGCCCTAGGTGGCTACAGTTTTTTTTTTTTTTTTTTTTTATAAGAATTTTAAAAAATATTTTTTTGTTGTGTCCTCTAATAGGAATACTAAATGTGTTTTATTTTGTAAGAAGTGTCTCTGTTAATTTTTCAACTACATAAGTATCTCCGGTATATTTTGGACTTTTGCAAACAACAAATACTTTCTGAAATGCAAATACATATTGACCACTCCTTTGTTAAATGTACTTCTTTATAAATACAAATAAAAATAAAGCTTTTAATTTGTTAATTCAAATATTTTAGAGCTTCTGATAATTGTGGGGGCTCTCAATTATAATTACGAAATAAGGATTTAATTCCTTTTACTCTAGTTAAACTAAGGGATCTAGTCTAGGTAAAGGTAAAATTGGCATATAAGACAACTTAGAATCAAACATAGAAATAAATATTTATATGTATTAATATTTTGTTAATTAGATCGATCTGTCTTATCACATCACAGTCATAGCGCTTGCATAGCACTTAAAACCTCTGTGCCTCTAATTTATAAGGAAAATATGCGGAGTAGCTGAATGTTAGTCTGTCCGTCTTTCTGTCTGTCTGGGTAAAAAGTTTGTACACCTTATTCCCCCCCCCCCCCCAATCAATCTCTGATCAAGGTGAAACTTTGCTCAATTGTTTCTTTTACAACACAAGAATCAATGAAGAAAAACCCAATTAGATAATTAACATTGGGTAATTAGTTATTTGTTTGGTCTGTCTAACAAGAGAAATTTTACTTGACTGACAAGGTACAATAAGTTGAATTGGTCCCCTTTATTGTTTGTAGAAAGAAAAATGTTTCAATAACTATAAAATATGTTTTTTAACCCTTAAAACGAGTGTGGTACTTTAGCCTCTAATCATTAGAATTGTAATTCCATTTTGTATACCCATTGTACAACAACTCAGCACTTTAAGGGTTAATAAGCATCTCCGTGGCACAGTGGTTAACGTGTTGGCCTTAGCTCTCCAGTTTAAATTCAGGTACCTCACTTTTTTAAAACTAAAACTGAAACTATTTGATTAGAAGCCCGTGGATCTAGTACTTACGTTAGTAAATAGGATATTTCACTTTTTTTTTCTTCTAAGCGCCAGAAAAAAAAAAACACTTTTTTTCTCTACTTAAAAAATGATAAGCAGTGTAGCCAGAATTAACAGCCAGATATAATATACCATTGGCTCATTTTCTTGTCTCTTTTGGGTAAATATCTTAATTTGCGTCTCAAAGCAATAATGTCATATTTGTTTTATTATGTCGTTTATATGTTGATTCTTTTTAAAACAGACACACTGTATTTTACAAATCAGACATCTTGGCTCGCTGTAATGTTCAACAGAGTAGTAAATAAAGGACACACTGACATACTGTACATTTAGATTCCCATTTAATGCATACAAAAAAGGTTTAAAGTCATCGTACCAATCAATGGGAGAATAAGTGAGATTTGACAATCTTTTTGTAGAAGAGGGGTATTTTCTACTCTTATATGCCGACATTTGGCGGGCCGGATGGAACAAGGTTACAGGCCGAATCTGACCCGACCCGAGGGCATCGCTGATTTAGAACATCTGCATCACTTTTTCTAAATTTCCCAACTTTTAAAGTAGGATGAGCATTAATTTTAAATCAAAGGGGATAACTCTAGCATTAAACTTTTTGGTCGTCGACCAACTATTCCATATTAAATATTTGATCTTATACACATTTTGACATTTTATTAATTATATTAAACACTCCGGTAATAAAATATTTCCATCTTAGAGAAACATTTGTCATAAAAATACTGACATAAAACTATTTCTTTTAATTATTATTAATTATATTTTGAAGCTTTTGCAAGTTTATTTTATCTAAGAATATTAAATAAATAAAGTGAAATCGTATTAATGTAAGGAGTAACTTATTTATTTTACTTCTGTACACTTACCTGGTACAGGAGATTTTCCAAACCTAAGTATTAAGTTAAGGTTCGAAAACTAGAAGTTTTAATTAATTTCGGGTCGTAGAGGTGCCTCTGAGACCATCTAGCACTAATTGGTGCCTGACATGAGTTGAGGCAAAGTAAAGGCGTTAACACCATCCTTAACAGAGGGTCTCAGAAGCAGATGACATTAGCATCTGCCCTATAGATCGAAAGGTTTGAAAATGGAAGGCTAACGACACTTATATTCTACTGTTAAATCGCATTCCTGTTTGCACACAAGGGCAGAAATGTAAACATTGACATGAAGTGCAAAGCAGCGCGGTGAACGGAAGTGACGTCAGGGTATTTGTATTAATGACGTCATTTTGTTAAGTTATCACTTATTGTTTAGCCTAGTTCAATTTACATAATACTCAGACAAACGTGTGTGTAGTGTATGTACCGGTCAGTGGTAGGCTAACTTCAAAAACATAAAGAGGCAAATATTTTTAAAAATTCACAACCAAAAGAGCCAAATATTTATTTTTTATTTCTCAACCAAAAGAGCCAAATATTTTCTAAAAATTCTCAACCAAAAGAGCCAAATATTTGTAAACAATTCTCAACCAAAAGATCCAATCTTTTAAAATTCTGAAGATTGAAAAAGTCCAAAAATTATTAGAACAAAAACAACAAAAAACTTTTTATTAAAACTGTTTATCATGTGCAAGTCTGTTACCATATTTATTAAAAATTAATAGTGTACCAGGTAGTCTAGTTACTATCTCCACATTCCTGTCACTTAAGACCTTTGTTTCCCTATCTCACGAGAGACTGTCATTCTTACACCGACGTTGTGTCATGTAGATTGCAGAGATACTTGCTCATTAATCAGTTCCGCTATTTAACTAAAGTTAGTAACAAACTCAGTAACAAGACAGATACGAGTTGCGCTTCTATTAAAGTAAAGTTCCCCTTTCAGACCTTGTGGTCTATAGAGGCAGATGATGTAAAGGTCATCTGATCCTGTGGCCCACGGTTAACAAGGGTGTCATGTGGCCAGCACAACGACCAACCGCCTTTACTTTTCCCCAACTAATGTCGGGTACCCATTAGAGCTGGGTGGACTCAAGGGCGCCCGAAAATCCCGAAATAAAAATCCCAGTCTTCACCAGGATTCGAACCCGGGACCTCCAGAACGGAAGCCAAGCGCTTTACCGCTCAGCCACCGCGCCCTCGCTTCTATTCTATTAACGTTCACTTTAAAAATATCCACCTATTTGATGTCCACTTGTTTACTGTGCACTTGGTGAATGTTTATATTTAAATAGCCCTTGCTTGTGTGCACTTGTAGAATTTTTAATAGCTGCAAATAGTTTTAAGTGCACTTTTATAAGCACTTGTTTAATGTGCGCTTGTTACATTGCACTTGTTACATGTGCACTTGTTTGATGTGCCTTTAATTCGTGTGCATTTGTTTAATATGCACTCAATTCATGTGCACATGTTTGATATGAACTGACCTCTCTATTAATGATTTTACATTGAAGCTCACTAATGTTGTTGTTTTTTTTATCGACACGTTCTGTCTGTCTGGTGAAACGTTTATAGAGGCGAAGCTAGGAATTTTCTATCGTTTGAGGTCCCCGGGGTGCTTCACCTCTTTTACGGTCCCTGCATTTTGCGTAATATCTAAATTTTAATGTTAAAACACTCATTTAGGGCCCCCCCCCCCGAGGTGGGGGCCGGGGGAGGGGAGTTTTCAAATTCACCCCCCTCCTCCTCCACCCTAGCTACGCCACTTTGTACACGTTATTGCTCTGACACCCGATCTCGGATCAAGTTGAAATTGCGTACAATAATTTCTTGTACATGATAACACTGATAATTAAATCATTAAAAAAAAAGTTACATTATCTGATCTAAACTTTTAACAAATTATGAGTGAGTCTGGTGCGAATGTATATTTGGTTTTCTGAAATTATAATGATTTGTTCTTAGGTAGCTAGACAAAAGCCCATAGCACAAGTCATTACCACACGAAAATGGAGCTGGATAGGACACACCCTGCGAAAACCAGCTACCAAAGTTGCAAGGCAGGCTCTTGACTGGAATCCACAAGGAAAGAGGAAAGTGGGCAGACCCAAGCAAACCTGGAAGAGGTCAGTCATCAGTGAAGCTGAGGGTACTGGAATGATATGGGAGCAGATGAAGAAAGCTGCTCAGAACTGAGTTCGGTGGAGAGGTGTGGTTGCGGTCCTATGCTCCCCTGGGAGTACACAGGATTAAGTCAAGTTAAGTCAGTCTTAGGTAGTGCACTAATTGTAAGACACATTTCCTTAGGAATAATAAAGATTACTATAATTAATAATAATAATATTATTATTATTGAATACTAGGTCAGTGGCGTAGCTAGGAATTTTTCATCGTTTCGTGTTGGGGGGGCTTGACCTCATTGGAAGCCCCTGCAGGTGCTTAATATTAAATTGTCAATGTAAAAACACTCATTTAGGGGCCCCCATCAAGTGGGGGCGCGGGGGGATTTTCAAATTCTCCCCCTCCTCCCCCACCCTAGCTACGCCACTGTACTAGGCTCATGAAATGTTTACACACTGAATCATTTCACTCTTTGTTAGGCTTTGTCCTCCTTTGTGTCCTCTTTTTGTCCTCTATCCTCCTTTCGTCTTCGGTTTGTCATCTGTCGTCATTTTTTTGGCATCTTCTGTTTCATCTTCTTTTATCTCTTTGTTTCGTTAAGGTCCGCCTTCGGCTCCACAGTCCTCCTTTTTTGAACATTTCGTCCTCATTCTCTTCCTCCCTGATGTCTGATTAGCCTACTAACGCCCTACCTCAAAATTAAACAAACTCTTAAGAGTCTTAAAAACACTTCTTAACTATCTTTGTGAGGACAGCGAGAAAACACGGGCCCCATCTCTTGTAGAAAAGCGAGCCACGCGGAAAATAGCCAGCTCCTCTACCACCAAAGCGAAAGCCACCTTGACCTGTGATACATGTGTACGGGAATGTCTATCTAAAATATGGCTCCACAGCTAATATGAAAAAGTGTTCGAGATGAACCATAGTCGTTCTACGACTGAAGGATGCCAAAACCTGGTTAATAATATATCAAACTAGTCGTTATAAAGATAAACTAGTCCAAGCCTCCCGCATGGCGAAGGGGGATGGGAGTGGGCAGGGTTTGAACCCGGAACTAACGATAAATTTAAACAACAGTCCAGAGCGCAAACCACTGACCAGGCAGCCATCCATAGTGGCGGGTGAATACTTCTTGCTCTTCTCCTCCTCTTGTTTTTTCGTTGGATAACTCTATCCGCAGAAATAAAAGTTTGATCTTTCCTTTACTACTTCTTCTTCTTGTCCAATCCCCCTATATATATATATAAGCTAAAGAAAGCAACCATTGGGCCTTTTTTAGGGCTAAACAAATGTGTCACTTAAATTTTTTAGATTTCTTTCAATCTACCAATAATTTTATTCGTTCACAAAGATATCGGGTCAAGTACCTGAACTAACCAATCATGCCACTCGTGTCAACTAATAACTTATGTCCATCGACACAAGTAATATAATGAGTCACATTTACCAGATATTCGATTGGCTCAGTCGGCCCGACTATTCTATTAGTTCACTTGCCTAAGATAACTTATTCACAGAACACATGTATAGCCAAAAGTCCAACTTAGATTGGGGATTACTTCCTGTGGCTCCATTGGAACTGGTGTATACAAAACTGAAAATGTAACATAATAAAAAAAAACAAATTTGACTTGTTACTGAAAATATAGATCTAGTGTCATTTAATCCATTGTCCTAGAGATGATAGAGCTAACGCCCAGCTCGCCCTCAGCACGGATAGTTCTATGCCACCCCCCCCCCCCATTGATCCCATTAACTCCTTATAGGTACAATGGGTACTTCTAATATAATAATAGACCCTAGTACCTTGTTAAGTGTTCAATCCATATGTACCTCAGAAAGTCATGCGCTCCAGGAACACAACGTCTCTAGTTGAGACGCGTTTATTTTTTTCCCACTAACTTTAAGGATTGTTGAGCCTTTCACTAAATGGACCACATATTTCAGTGGGAGATAGGGGGTATCTAGGAGTAGTTTTCGCATTTTTAACAATAACGTATCCTTTTCTTGTATTACCAATAATACCTCCCTTTTTATCCATCTTCTGAATCAAGAGTTTAAAGAAAAGCAAAATTATATTCCATGTCTAGAGCTATTATATATGAAACACTCATTCTGTTGTTGTTTCTTTTTATATATATTTAAATCATTGTTTTTGTATCTTCGTTCTCATTGTTATGTTGGAGGGTTCAGATCACTACACCAATATCTGAGATGAACTGCGCAGTGGTTTCCAAATTAGGGAGCTCTCCATATACCGGTAGTTTTCTTTCTATTGGGGTGTTTTGGGGCCAGTGTCTTAGACGGACCTCTTGGTAAAGAGCGCAGTCTTGGAGGACGTGGTCGCCATTCTCTGATGACACTCCACATGGGCAGATATCACTGGTTCCAATTTTGAGCTTCCGGTACCGGTACATGTGTTGTCGCATTCTGTTGTGTCCGGTCCTAAGTCGAA
>JADKLZ010035338.1:26703-37761 GCA_021533235.1 Biomphalaria straminea
GCGGACAGCGGGTAATATCTGTCTAGTATATATATATATATATATAACAAGAGGTAGCAATTTCTTGATCTATTTTAGAATATTTTTTTTATTTTATTTTGCCAATGTCCATTTACATCACCACGAAGGTACAATAGTACTTAATATGAAGTATGTATCTGTTTACTCTCGTAAATAATGTTCCGGAACTGTGGACCTAGCTTACTAGTTGTTGTTTTTCTTGTGACTACTGTCAAATTACCTTCAATATGCATTCACCTGTTCTAACACTTGATAATTTTCAAACAAAAAAAAAAGCATGTTCAAGGATGAATGTGGTTCCATTAGGGCCAACCTTGGATAATTGGAGGCCATGGGTGAAATGAATTTGTTGGCCCCAAATAAAAAGAAAAGTACAAGATTAAGGGGCAAAACTAAATTATGCAACTTATTTAAGGCATATTGTACTTCGAACAATACCATTGAGTACAAGTTTAGCCATACCTTCTCTATAATATATAAATTAGTATCCTGTGTGAGGTCCCTAACAATCATGGACCTTAGCAGCTGCATACTTTGACTATACACATTGACAGCCAATACCTAGACTATTAAATTTTGTGCCTTTTTCTCTCACAAATTCAATGTAGCTTTGTGTAAGCTTTCCAGTTACTATTTTATGGTTTTAATATTTTCTTTCTTTTATTAAAAATGTAGTTTTTCTCTGTCAAAGCTCCATCGGTTGTTACCCTTGCTATCTTGTACAAGCCAACCCAACTCTTTCAACACAGTTGTTCATAGCATTGCATAACTACTAGCCTGGGCTTATGTATTTTACTGAATGTATCGAAATATTGCTATTAAATATAATCTTCGTTTACTTTAAACTTTTTAGAAGACGTTTAGAGTCAATGTTTCTTTAGCCTCTTTATTTTTAAGTGATAAGAATAAAAAAAAAATCTCGAATTTCTATAGATATTTGCAATTTGCAATCATTTATTTTTAATATATTTACATTTTAATGTGTAATGTGTGGGCACACCTGATTTCTTTAGGTGTCCGCGGGCCGCATAAAACACTTCGGCGGGCCGCATGTGGCCCGCGGGCCGAAATTTGCCTACCCCTGGTCTAAAATGCCTTCAATATAAAGCTTTACTTTAGTTACTAAAGCCGACCTTACTCTAGATCTGACACGAGTATGCATCATCATCTCCAATTCAAAACGTTACCTTTTTATGAAAAACAAAAATAACTTTTCGCGCCAAATCGTGTCCAAAGAGCATAATGTTCTCAATGATATCTTAAATCTATACTCCAAATTAGCTCAATGATATCTTAAATCTTTCAGTCTTATGTTTTCAGAGGTATTTGAAATATTTATATCTTATATTTTCATTATCGACTTAAAATCTCATTTTTATTCCAATATGATTAGAATTCTCAAATCTTATTACATTTTAAGAAATGCGGATACTTAGTTACATTAACTAATATTTGAAATTGTATTGTAATCTTTATTCTACATTTCGTTAATCATATTATACAAGTTTTCATCTACATTCTTTCAGAAAATCATCCATGTTGACATCTTTGGACGATGCGGGAAACGCTGTCCTGATCCCTATCCCCAGTGTTCTGAAAGTAGATTCTCACAGTACAGGTTTTATCTTTCTTTTGAGAACAACTTCTGTAAGGATTACATCACAGAGAAATTTTTCAAAGTTTTCCGGAACGGTATGCACATTATCCCGGTAGTGAGGGGAGCTTTCGACTACGACAAATATATGCCTGAAATGACTTACGTAGACGCAGCGAAATTTAATAACGCCATAGAGTTGGCCAGATTTCTTAAGAGCCTTGGGAAAAACCCGGTAGCTTATGCCAGGTACTTGGAACGTAAGAGTATGTATGAATATATCAATGATTCCTCGCTGGAGAGTCTAGGATGTCAGGCATGCAAGTATTTGCATACACACAATTCACAAAGTAGAATCGTTGATTTGAAAAAAATGATCGTAGATTATCAGTGTTATGCTTCCGAGGACTTGAGTTGATACGTATGTATCAAAGTAGCCTACTTTGATCAGGTGAACACATTATAACATGTGATTAGCAAGTCTTATTGGTGTCTGATTGTCTGGTGGTTGTTTGTACTTGTTTCAGAGATTACACAAATAAAAATGAACAACTTGGTGAAAAAATAGGTAAAGGTTTATTGTAATTTTATTTTGTAAATAGTCTTTCTGCTAGAGTACTCTAAAGGCTATATTTATATATTTTATTGTTGCTGTGTTTATATTTAAGCGTTATGAATTGTAATTGATGGTTAATAGGGCAGGGGAAAACACTAGTCAAATTTCCATTGGGATAGTTCCCATGTTTACTCTAATCAGGCTCACAATCCAATCCAATGTTTCCATTTCCATTTTCTAAATTCACTAAGTATTTTGAGAAAGAATAAAAAGCTGCTTATATTCGCAATTGTTGTAGTATTTCTTCACTGTCATTTCATTTTGAAAGTTGTTATTAATATTGGGTTTTTATTGTTGCATTATTCTTACATTACATTTTTCTTGTTTCTTGTTATCATCAAGATTATGGGATTATCATAATAGTTGTTATGTTTAAAAGGATCTAAGTTTCTTTATGTTCTCTAGCATTCGTTTTATTTTATATGCCCTAAAGCATGATTTGAACATCAACTCTATCCTTACCTTCTATTTTACTAGTAATTTCGTGGGGTTCTATATCTCTCTTCTTGTTTCTAAGAAAAGTGAATGTATATTTCGTTTAAAATTAAGTATTAGGAGATTTATTAGAAATGTATCAGATTAACGTGTTATCGAATCCTAGTGAGGATTGGGCAGTTCAAACTTCTGGACTGGAAAAAAGGATGAGAAGGTTAGTCGTTGTACTTGCCACATAACATCTTCGTTGACAGATAAACTGTTCTGAAAACGTAATTTGTTTTAAGGATCAGAGCATGGTGCTAATACGTTTGAAACTCAATACGCTGAACAACAATATAAGTCCACATTTATGCTAGACATCAGAGCGATGATCCTTTTAGGGGTCCCTGCATTTTGCGAAATATTTAATATTTAATGTAAAAAAAAAAAAAGAATTGGCTTGATCAGCCACTCCAGATTCTGCCCTGTCTCAAGACGTAACCAAAGCCAGTGACTCATCTCGGCGCATCCATTGTCTTCCGAGACAGAAGGAGCCATATACATATACATATATGCCCCTTCCACACCCTAGCTACGCCTCTGGTTATATCTGGAGTTAACATTAGGCTAAATATCTATTAGTTTAATAAAGAATGTATTTTGTAAAAATATAATGATATCAAGGCTAGTCTATGACTGTGGGTAGCCCGTCGGCTCAAGGAGGTATGAGACACGAGTTCGAATTCAGTTCGTTTAGTAAAATGTAACCAGACCCTCTCTTCCCCCCCCCTTTCCACTCTCATTTTCTCAACTGGTCCAGATAAGTAATATGATCTTAGTACATTGAGAAATCTAAAAGAATGAAACAGTGATAAGCAAAAACCATTGTTACAAATATTATTAATCGCACAGATTTATTTCTGTTGGTCTAGATCTATTACAAATGTAATGAATGATCCAAACTAATTGATGCAAAGCAGCTAATACACTTCGTATACACTTTTTTTTAAAATTATTTTTTTTTTTAAGCTTTTCTTGTTAAAACCATAGACTATATTTAAAGGACTGCCAACACTAAGGGTAACCATAGACTATATATAAAGGACTGCCAACACTAAGGGTAACTAAGAATAAGTGTCGTCAGACTCCATACTATTGGTAGAGGTACTTCCGGTATAAACTTATTTTGCGACATTCACGATGTTTGAATGATGATGCCAGCTTGGCTAATATGTTTTTTTTTCTCTTTTCATCACATTTCACAATTTCTTTTTACACAGTATATTATTAATCAGAGCTTTAAAGAGCGATCTATGAAAGAGTAAATACAGTCTTGAGAGTGTCATTCATTACTTCGGTAGCCTATACAATGGGGGATAGAAGTTAAGTCTGTGAGTGAGTCAGTCCAAAAACAAACTAACAATAGTGAGTCCCTGAGCCACACACTCGCGTCTTTACCAACTTTTTGTATATCTAAATTCTATACCTATTTTTTTTTAGTATAGTGTTATTGGAGAAATTATGCAGTATGCATTTTTTAAAATATATAAATGGATAATCAGCCATAAAAATTAAAAGCAATCATGTATTTATGAATAATTGAAATATAGGCATCAAACTTTCAGCTCCAAAAGTTATTTTTTAACTAAATAAAATCCCAAATAACATCCAATTATTCTAAAAGCCATTTAGAAAATTGAGATTATTCCAAATTTTTCTTCGCCAAATAGAATGGACCTCATTCGCCAAATGTAAACAAACATTATTTTCTCTATATGTTCTATACAAATTACGCAATACGTAAGGCTGTCACGTGATCCGTATGTTTGACTATTTTATCAATATTATGATGTGACTAAATGTGTTTATTTACAATTGGTGAATGAGGTCCATTATAGAATCATAGGGCCCTACTTCAATAAAAAGTAATTGTACACGTAGTAAACAGCTAAACTTTTACCTAGACTTAGTGACCTATACTATGGCTATAAAATATATCTACAAATACGACCGTACACACTACTATAATTTGTTTTTTGAAAATAAAAGTGCTTGAGTTTTTAATTATTTAGATATAAACTAGACTAGTTGGAGCAATATCTATGTAAATTCTCTTTTTAAGTTGGTAAATCAGATTTAGTTGTTATAAAAATCTGGCTATGCCTATAGCACTGTTACCAAAAATATGACTAACAAATAATTTGAACGTAGATCTAGAATCTAGTGTTTATCTACTCATATGAAATCTGTCTGTGACTCTGAGAATCCAGATCTAGATCTATATATGATTATTATTATATCTAGTACTACTTAAGACTTAAACTTAATTGCTCCAACTGTCCAACTCTAATTCACTACCGTTCATGCAGTGGATTCAAGTTTTACTCAGATCAGAAGTAGAAGCTGTATAAATACATTTAACAGTAAGTTGTTTTTTTTTTTTAAACTAATCTAAATATTTTTTTTTAACGGTATGTAGGTTATTTTAATTGTAAAAATACATGTCTTATATTTTATTTAAAGCTAATTTTCTAGGTGAATATTAACACAGTATTGTTGTTTTGTTGTAAATAAAACTTTATGTATTGCCTCAAGTCTGCACAGGAGTTTCCATATCATAGACTGGCTGCTGACCAAGGCAATATAGCACTGTCTGCCCATTGGCTGAATTACAAATTTAGTTAAGCTTCATTGTTGTAAATTATAAGCAATAGAGTCATGAAAACTAAAGCCTTTACGGCTTTACTATCTACATCTAGGATAGGTGGAAGTGATGCATATAAAATGGCCTCTCTAGTTTCCCAACAGCGTGTACTTTATAACAGCGAAAACCTTTACTTTATTATAATATGGATGGAATTTATAAGCATTAATATAAATAGCACAAAAATGTTGTATTTTAAAGCATATTGTCATTCCTTTCCTCTAAGTCATAATATTGTTGTAGCCAGATATAGAATCAGTGATTAGCATCTTTTATTTTGTTGTCGAAGGTGTTTTCTTAAAAATTATACTTTCTTGGGTAAGAATTAAATATATTGTGGGAATGATGTTAGATCAGTTGAAAAAATGCTTAAAGAAAGTATTTACATGATTCATCGAATTAAGTCACTATATATATTTAGATATTTTTAAAATAACAATTTTTTTTATTGCTCACATTAAAAGCATTTTTTTTTCTTTTCCACAGATGTGGATCTCAAGGCGAAATGATGCTTTCTAATTCATAAGAGATTATCAACAGAATGGATCCCAGAAACTCTTTAACTGAAACTTCCAGTAAGTATGGCAGTTTAAAATTTAATACTCTTAATCTTATCAAATTAGTACATGACTAAAGAGCACATAGAGAAAAAAAAACATCCCAATCAATGGTTTAAAAAATACAGCAGTGTCTAACCGTTTTCCAAGATTGGAAATTTCCTCAAATTTCCACAGTATTTCTTTTTTTTAATTTAGAAAAATTGTCTTTAATGTTTTCAATGATAGATGTTGCCAAGAAAGCACAATTCTAACTAGTTAGGACTGCCTTGATCATTTACAAAGCAACAAGTGCAAAAAAGAATAAAAGCGGTCTTCAAGTTCTCCCTTTAAATTTGCAAAGAAATGTCCATAATTTTATGTATGCAGTACTATGATTTTCAAATATTTTTTTTCAAATACTCAGTACAGCCTTTTCTATAACTACATTCCATTCTATGTAAGATATAATTTAAAATGTCAAAGATTATATAATAGTAATAATAACAATAATTTTTATTATCTGTGAAGAAATTTGTTTTATAATTGTGCATTTCAAAAAAAAAATACATGATTAGAGCTAACATTTGTACAAAAGCACACAAGATATTACTATTTTTTTTTAAATATTTGTTTGCATCTATTTTGTTTCACAATACATTCTCATCACATTTATAATGTAAAACTTTTGTCCTAACATACCTTTTAAATAACTGTTTTGTTATATGTTTTCAAAATTGATTTCATCCATAAAGCACTTAAACAAAGTTTGGTAAGTTTGGTACTATATGTAACTAACATTGAATTGGTGACTAGTTATGAAATAAATGCATTTTATTTCTATTCCAACACAGTATGAGAAATTGTCAAGTGTCTGTGATCCTCTGAGTTGAAGGAGAAAGATTGTGCTTCAAAATACCTACCAGTATCTTGCTGTTAGCGGAAAGCTCATGAATATAATGTTGTCCTTCCTATGATGATTTCAAAACAACAATTTATGAGGACTTGAGCATTATTGCCATAACTAATTATATTTTTCAAATCGTTTTTTGAAAAATTTTTTCTATTAAGTATTTTTTTTTAAATGTATAATAGACATTTAATAAATAGTTACACAACTTGGAAAACTTGTTAGATTCTCAATTATTAAAATTTTTTTTTTTGGACTATAAATGTAAATGTAATCTGTATATAGCCAACTAGCCTACTAAAAAGAATTTAAAAACTATACTGTCTTTTTAAATAACATTCAACTGAAAACTTATTGGATTACTCAAACTTTCTCATTCAGTCAAGCTAAAGACACATTCCCATACTAAATCTATAATAATTTAATAGTTTTTTTCATACAGGTATATATTATCTCTACTTGCTATGACAATTTGGCATGTCAAAAATAAATATTAATTATGATAAATTTTGCAGGTATGCTCAAAAAACAATTTGTTCAATTTATCAAATATTTTTATACTTTTATTGTTTTCTACTAAATAATAGGGAAACTGTATTTTCTATTTTAAATAAAACAAAGTTGTTTATTATTTCTCAATTTCTCAAAAAAAAAAAGAAGTAGCTATATTTTTACAAAGTTAATATAAATATTGTACTGTTCAGATCACCTATCAACTTAATCATTAATACTTTAAAAAAACAACAAAAAAAAAAACTTTTGTTTTTATGAGTTTAATTAGTTTGCAAATCAATATAATTTTCATTTATCAATATGAAAATGACCATTTAAATGTCTGATGTATTCTTTTTTCATAAAACACAATTAGAATATTATCCATAATGTCATCCCTTCATTCTAACTGTAATTGGATTTGCAAAAAGATGGATTGAGTTATACCGTCATGTCCATCAATTGACCTGTGTATTCACTTCCAGAACATAATTTAGCTACAGATTTCTTTAGTCAATTCATGTCAACATGAGTTGTTTGACTGGGTGGCACCCTAAGCTTAAGTTTGCATGCTCCTTCTTCTCACAAGTCCACAAATCAGATTTGACCAGAGTGCACTAAGCATGCTGTATAATGCAAGATGCACACTTCAGCCTTTTTTTATTATCTTGAGAAAGAACATTTTTTATTAGATGTATTTCACTTTAGAGCATTTTTTTAAATAATGCAGCTTACAGTGCTTTTCATCATTTTAGAATGTGTGGACTGATAATTTGCTGTTGCATTTTGTTTTCATAAGTCAAAGACACAAGAGACTCTAAATGACATATCTTCAACTCAGTGCAATAGCACTTTTCCATGTTGTTTGTCTAAGTGGAAGCAGATAAAATGTGTTCCTCTATTTGCTGTACAATCCTCAAAATCCATAAGTAACTGAGAAAAAAAAGAAAAGAAATTCAAATTAGTTGAAAGTTAAAGATAATCTCCCTTGTGCTAAATCACCTTCGATTTAAAAGTTAGTGACAATCAAAGAACTACATACAGAAAAATGAAACATGCATTAAAATAATTTTTCATTTCTAAATAAAATTTCTCTTGAGTGACTTGAGTAGAAAGTAATAGAAATTTGATCTTTACTTAGCAATGTGTTTTTACTTAAGCAGAGAAAATTGGCTGTCTAAATAAGCAATTGAAAATAGTGTCAGCTTTACATGATAGGAACTGTACAGTTTGACAATTCTTCCTCTAGTTTAGGTTGTTATCCATCAAGAGCTGGGTAAAGGAAGGATGTGTTTCGGCCCCAACACTATTCTGCATCGATTTTTAGCCTGAATCTGGGCGCATCCTTTGGCACCAAAATCAGACTGATGCACTCCCTAGTCATGGCCACATTTCTATTTGCATGTGAGTCTTGGACGCTGACTGCAGAGCTAGAGAGGAGGACCCTAGCAATGGAATTGAGATGCTACAGATCATAGGCATCTCATTTAAAGACCGCATGACAAACCAAGAGATTAGAGACAAGGTTATTGCAGCAATCGGACCCCATGGTAACCTGCTAACTACTGTGAAAAGCTTAAAATCTATTGCCATATAACTAGATCTTCCTCCAGGAAAAAGAAGAGGCAGGCAGAGAAAGCGGTAGGAAGACAACATAAAAGAATGAAAGAAGTTCTAAACAGGGCAAAGGATAGAGAGGAATGGAGAAAGAAGTCTACAAGTCTTGCTTGGTGCCCCAACGGTCCACCAGACTAAGGGATAGGTAACGGGTCATGATAGCTCCTTTACAATTCTGGAAGATGGAGTATATATCCACAGTAGATCGGATGGAATGCTCCTTAAACCGGCTTGTCCAAATTGAAGGGACGACGTATCCTGAATAAGGAGTTGATGTTCGCCGACTATGTGGCATTCACTGCCTGTTTGCAATAAGGATTACAATGGCTAGTAAATGCTTTGACAGCTGCAGATACAAAGTGTTCACCAAAGTGTTACAATAAGTCTCACCAAGACAGGAAAAAGGGCATGAATAAACCAAAACCAGTGGTTAATCTGGAATCTGGGCGCATCCATTGTCTTTTAAGACTGAAGGATGCATACATAGCCTTCATAAAAATAACCTCTATATTTAGAGAAAAAGAGAGAGGTATATATAGATTACATAAATAGTCCTTTTTAAAAAAAAAACATATTGGGCCTATTTTGCTTAAAATTTACACTTCAACTTGTAGACAACTTTATAAGCCTAAATCTATTACTTTCACATTACACATTGGCCTAATATATGACTATTTTTAAACTTGTAAACACAATTTCATTTAGGCCTATTATACTATAGTAAGTGCATGTAAATGTGCTTTAACTTATACTAAATCTTTGCCAAGAACATGGATTTAATCAATGTCGTAAACAAGTAAATACACGAACTATACATGCTTGGCTAAATAGTCTATATTGGCTAAGAAAATTAGTTATAAAGCTTTAGAGTTATAGATCTAAGTCACAAATTGATTTTTGCACACTTACCTCTGAATAATCTTCGATGGCAATTGAGTTTCCATTCATCATTTGGTGTAAAATTGGTGATACAAATCTTTAGTGATAGTTTCTTTATATTGTAAACACATTCACCGGAAGCCCCTCTACCAATAGTAGAGCGCAACCGAAGGACGGGACTTATTTAATTGAAAAATATAGGCTTGGTGCGCATAGTTGGCAGTCCTGTATATATATATAGTCTATGGGGTAACTAAGAATAAGTGTCGTCAGACTCCAAACTATTGGTAGAGGTACATCCGGTATAAACTTATTTTGCGACATTCGCGATGTTTGAATGATGCTGCCAGCTTGGCTAATATGTTTTTTTTTCTCTTTTCATCACATTTCACAATTTCTTTTTACACTGTATATTATTAATAAGAGCTTTAAAGAGCGATCAATGAAAGAGTCAATACAATATTGAGAGTGTCATTTATTACTTAGGTAGCCTATACAATGGGGGATAGAAGTTAAGTCTGTGAGTGAGTCAGTCCAAAAAACAAAATAACAATAGTGAGTCCCTGAGCCACACACTCACGTCTTTACCAACTTTTTGTATATAGGCCTATAGATTCTATACCTATTTTTTTTAAAGTATAGTGTTATTGGAGAAATTATGCAGTATGCATTTTTTAAAATATATAAATGGATAATCAGCCATAAAAATTAAAAGCAATCATGTATTTATGAATAATTGAAATATAGGCATCAAACTTTCAGCTCTAAAAGTTATTTTTTTAACTAAATAAAATCCAAAATAACATCCACTTATTCTATAAGCCATTTAAAAAATTGAGATTGGTCCAAATTTTTCTTCGCCAAATAGAATGGACCTCATTCGCCAAATGTAAACAAACAACATTTTCTCTATATGTTCTATACAAATTACGCAATACTTAAGGCTGTCACGTGATCCGTATGTTTGACTATTTTATCAATATTATGATGTGGCTAAATGTGTTCATTTACAATTGGTGAATGAGGTCCATTATAGAATCATAGGGCCCTACTTCAATAAAAAGTAATTGTACACGTAGTAAACAGCTAAACATTTACCGAGACTTAGTGACCTATACTATGGCTGTAAACTATACCTACAAATACGACCATACACACTACTATAAATTTTAAAAAAAAAAGTGATGGGGTTTTTAATTATATAGATATAAACTAGTTAGAAAAATATCTTTTTAAGTTGGTAAATCAGATTTAGTTGTTATAAAAATCTGG
>JADKLZ010035340.1:0-13472 GCA_021533235.1 Biomphalaria straminea
ACCTTTACATCATCTGCCCTATAGACCACTAGGTCTGAAAGGGGAACGTTAATGTTCAAAGTAGATCCATTCATCTTTAACTTTTAGGAAAAGAGCAGAGTTGTCAACTTTAATCTTATTTTTTTTAGAGCTATTTATAAAGTATACCCATTCATACTTTATCTTTAAGGAAATAAGATGAGTTGTCAACATGGAAACTTTTTTCTTGTAGCAAAATACTACCAACTCCATTACACGTGTTAATAATGTTAAACATTTAACAATTTCATTTAAGAAAAATGAATTTCAATTTACAAAAATATTCTGTCAGTCATTACAATAAAATCCTAAAACATTTGGTTCAAAGCTTTGCTTTAGTGCTAAACAATTAGTTACAGCACACAAAACATATTTATTAAAATATGACATATATTAGATCTCAATGACAAAAAGAGTATTTCTAAATAAAAGATGTTTGACCTCTGACCTCACACCTCAGCATTAATTTTGCTAGTTCCACTTTCCGAGTATCAGAGACTTCTATTTCATGCCTTGTTTCAAATTTGTCTGCAAACCATTCTCTTTCCTCAAGTGTCTAGAACCATAAAATAATGTAAACATTGTCAATGTTTCTATGACTTTTGGAATGTATACAATACATAAGAGCAAAAGATATTGCTAGCCATTTTAATTAATTTAAACTTTAAAAGTGGTAGAAAGCTCATTGAATACAAATTTACAAACCCTTAAGGCTTACATTACAGATATTCAAAATATTCATGAATTATTGCATCAGAAATTATTAGACCAAAACACAATATGTACAACAAATCAGAAAACAGAATTCAAGTTATTGGTTAACATGCATGACTAGATTGACCCATGTGTAAGATGTAATCTTTTTTTTTTTTTTTGAAGTAATGTCTGTATTTTAAAAGATAAGATAAGAACACATTCAAAAAAGATTTTAAAAGGAGAAGGCAGCTAGAGAGAAAGGCAATGATAGGGGATGACAATCTCAAATAGAGAAGGCAGCTAGACATAGAGACAGAGAGAAAAGGCAATGACAGGGGATGACAATCTCAAATAGAGAAGGCAGCTAGAGATAGAGAGAGAGAAAAGGCAATGATAGGGGATGACAATCTCAAATAGAGAAGGCAGCTAGAGATAGAGACAGAGAGAAAAGGCAATGACAGGGGATGACAATCTCAAATAGAGAAGGCAGCTAGACATAGAGACAGAGAGAAAAGGCAATGATAGGGGATGACAATCTCAAATAGAGAAGGCAGCTAGAGATAGAGACAGAGAGAAAAGGCAATGACAGTGGATGACAATCTCAAATATTTTCAACCACTATTTTTATCTTCTTCCAGTTAAAATTTTTAAATCAAACACTAAAAAATCAGTTTATATACCCCCACTTTTTTTTTCATTTTCAGGTACCTAAGTACTTGTATACTTGTGTAAGTGTTGCATGGCTCCAAGTTTAGTACAACAAATAAAGTTGCCAAATCCATTCATACAATATATGATTTATTCTTCTGAGGTTCATATTTACAGCCTGGAGAAAAAAAAGCTGGAGTTGCTGCAGAATAGCTAAAACAAAGGGAGACAATAATAACACTGACTTACCTGTAGATGCTGAAATTCTGCGGCAATAGAACTACAATATAATCTCTCTAGTGTTTGAACCAGCTCTGATATAGCCATCTGTGTACTGTTTCCATGAAGTAAGCCCAATGTTGGTATGACAGTTTTATCTGCACCATCAATGCCATAAAGTCTGAAATCAAGCTCTGGTAAACATCTGGATGAAAAGTAAATAAAAACAGTTATTCAATCACTATGACCAACAACAAAGTATTAATAAGTTAGTTCATGAAGGGTTCAAAGTTTAAAGGGTTTAAAGTTAGTAACGATTAAAATCAATAAGTATTACTTTTCTTCCTTGAGCTTCAAAGGGTCAAGTTTAGCTTTCAAGTGGCCATAATTTCTGTAGGAGTCAATCAGCTGAACAATGTTTCCATATTTGAGTCTATTCTTCAACTCTTCAGAGCTGTCTGACAAACAATGACATAACATAACTAAACTCATGTACAAGTCTACAATACATCATTATGCATTTCTGAAAGCTTTTAATAGTAATGTATAATAAGATAGTAAATTATCTCAAAGTTTTAAATCTTAAAACTAAAGATTATTGTTTTTATTAGATGCATTGGAATTTAAAGTATAAGCATTATATATATAGTTTTAGTACTGGTATTGATACTATCATAAGTCAATTTTCAGATAATCTTTTATTTGTTTTTAGTTGTTTTTTTATAGCAGTATAAGAACACTAAGGTAATTTTACTATAGCTGTATAAGATCACTTTTTTATAGCAGTAAAAGATGACTATGTTAATTTTTTAAAGTAGTATTAGATCTCTATGGTATATCTCATGGAAGATGAGATCCACACCATCCTCAAGCTCCATTGGTGTGAGGGCAAGTGAGGCTTGAATCTTCTCGTCCAAAAGCCAAGGACATAAACTGCTGGTTTGTGTACTGCACAGACTTTACCATCAAAAGATGTGGCTTACCAGACCTATCCATGATGGAGCGCAAGCATCTTTGGTGAAAGCGCTCAAGAAGTCTTAGTTGTTTCCTGTATAGTGTCCATGTCTCAGATCCATAAAAGGGTTGAGAGAACCACCACCTGGTAGACACTGATTTTTGTAGGGCAGGCAGAGCGATTTGTTCCGCCAAACTTTTGCCTGAAGGCGTCCAAAAGCTATACTGGCCCTGGTCAGACGGTTATCAACTTCCCTTGAAAGTGAGGCCTAAAGAAAGCACCTAGTTGCATGCGGCCTCAGAACAGACAGCTGTAGGTTACTCATGAAGGCCGAGGACAAACGCAGACGGCGGAAAGAAAATCTACATTGACCACCTGCGGACAATCTATATGCTTGCCATGGGAAATACTGCATCCCTCACCTTCAGACTCGAAGACAAGCCTTATTATTATCCTACAGATATTTGTTAATAGTGTAGACCCTGATATAATAGCTAGTTTTGTAGGTAAGATAGGTCTACACTAAAAAAAAATATGTAATAATAAATGCATAGTCGCAGTGTTTAGTGCAAGATACATAATTAACTCATTTTCTAAATATGGAAATTGGAATGGATTGACCATCAGTGTGAATATATGTAAAAAAGTAATACTGTAATACTAATAATTTACTAATATGCCTAGATTCTGGATAATCAGTGAATATCACAAATTTGTAACAAATCTAGACTAGGTTTTGTCTATTATTTATTATATAAATCTAGAGCTATATAGATATACATCCAAATTCTATTAATGAATAGGTCTAGATCTATACCATATATTATAAATCAATTCTAGATCTAGTCTACTACTTTTACTAATATTACTAGAGAGTAGAGTCTAGATCTAGTAATCTAGTCACCTACAAAGGTGTAAAAGGTTATCCTTTGACTGCGAATCCAAAGGGCCTTTAGTTCGACATCGTGGATTGTAACCATATACTCCTAATTTAGAATGATATAAAGTTACTGATGACGTTAATACATTTTTATTTTTTAATATCAAACGCATGTGCGTCTTGCATAATAACATTTTTAGTTTCAACTTTAAATAGACGATATGGTTAACTAGGTTTCCCCCTGCTGTCAACACCAAATCAGTGTCTATGTTACAGATTTCCAAAGGGAAACTACTCAGGAAAAAAAGTCATAGATAAAGAATTTAGTATTCCCCAAACTGTGA
The DNA here is from genome assembly GCA_021533235.1 of Biomphalaria straminea. Classification (NCBI taxonomy): domain Eukaryota; kingdom Metazoa; phylum Mollusca; class Gastropoda; family Planorbidae; genus Biomphalaria; species Biomphalaria straminea. Next base: position 3,761 of record JADKLZ010035340.1, read on the forward strand.
TCCGCGGAACCCTAGTTACAGTGAGGCCAGAAAAAGTGTTCCGCGAACTGCTTGAATAATTAACTAGTAGTAGTAGTAGGCCACCACGTGAATTAACATTAATAAAAAAAATAAGCAAAGTTTCCGCTAAATACTCAAAAAGTGCGAAATATTCCTTAAGGAAAAAGTTTGGGAAACATTATTAGATCCATCTAGGAATGCTTTTGTTTCGGGTGTTCTTTCAGATTTTAAAGATGTCCACATAGGCCTACATATCATACACCCTAACCCAAACTTTCCGTAGGACGACAGAAGATGGCGATGGGCAAGGCTTAGAACCAGAGACCATCAACAAACCTAATTGGTTGCGAACCATGCTGAGAATTACTCCCTTAGAGCACGTGAAAGGAAGCTAGCAGTGAGTTTTAATAAGGTCGCCTTGACCCCGTACAAGGACAGCCCTAATGTCGTAGGCCCACATGTACCAGTTCTCTTTCAAATCCTTGTCCCGATCACCTTTCATGCAGAACACGGCATTCGTAAAGAATGTGTTCTATTGTCTCGACGTCTTCGTTGCAGTGGCGACACGGTGTGTCATAGATTTCTCGAAACTGTCCGAAGTAAGCACCAATTGGACAGTGACCGACTCGGAACTGGGCTAGGACGGCCTGTTCCGCACGACTGAGTCACCTGTCTGATCTACTCATTGCCCTGCGTAGCTCACGGCCCTTATCCGAAAAATCCCAGCCATTATTGCACCAAAGCGCCAACAATCTTTCATCGGCCAGGGATCGTTCACTGTGGTAGCCTATGTGCACGGTTCATTACTCCGTCTAGACCGCGATTTTTGCGAGATAATCGGCCAAGTCGTGGCCAACCATGCCACAATGGGCGGTACCCATTGCAAGGTAACGTTCACACCGAATCGTAGAATACGCTCCCCGATCCTTTACCCTTCTGACTCCTTCTTCTAGCCCTACGAGTCGGTAAACAAAACCAAGTCGTTGATTGGTGCAGCCTGGCTACTTACTTTTCCTCCCACCCATTCCAGTGTCTGGAACATTGCCTCAAGTTCAGTTTCGAGTCTGCTGGCAGGGTCACGTGAGCTCGTCTCTTTCGGGTTCCACGACAACTCGTTCACTGACATTTCGTTCACGCGACTATTCGTTCACCAGACATTTCATTCACGCGACTATTCGTTCACCAGACATATCGCTCACGGACTATTCGCTCACAGACAACTTGTTCACCAACAACTTGTTCACCGACAGTTGGTTCACGACAAATCGTTCACGCGACCAATCGTTCACTAACATTTCGTTCACAGACAAATTGTTCACAGACTAATCGTTCACTCGATTTTTCCAAAAACAAAAAATTGCTAGCGATCGGACCTACTCCGAAATTCTTTTTAATTTTGTGTGTGTTTGTTGTTAATATTTTGTTATTGAAGACAGTATGTGATAAAAAATTATACTTAAAAGAAAAAAAAAGAGATCTTACAAGCTAGCTGAAACATTTAAACGGACCCTCACTTTACTATAGGTAACATTTTTACTTTCAACATGTAGGCCTTCTTTTACACTCATGTCCGTCATGTAGTCTTTGTTCGCCCTACCCATATTTACTTATCTTCTTAATAGCGGTCCAGATGTTTAATTAACATACCCATTTCATCATGCCTTTAAGGTTAACCCTCTTTAGAGCCTTCTTCTACCTATCCCCACCCTTTTTTTTATCAACCCATTCACTGGACACTCTAGTTAACACCTAGTTGAGTGCTAGACAGAATGGCGGCTCTAACGGTAATAAAACTTTATCGGACAGGGAACCATTACTTATAAAAGGAGAGATGGTTCATTGACAAGTCATTGTTTTTTACATTCATCTTCGCGTTTGCAAAACATTGGTGAAACTTTTGTTTTTTTAATTGTCATCTTTGGATTTTGCCTGGTAAGTATTTTACATTTTTTATTTATTTATTTATAATTTTTTATTTGTTTATTTTATTTTTTTCACCTAACCTTAACATGCCTATTGGACATTTTCACTATAAAGTAAACAATGACAAAGACGCGAAATTGTAACACAAGATTCCCAACTAAATAAAAATGTGTTTAATTAAGCAATGTTAAAAAGCAAGCTACTATATTGTCCTATCTTTCAGTAGGCCCGATCGCTAGCATTTTTTTTGTTTTTGGAAAAATCGAGTGAACGATTAGTCTGTGAACAATTTGTCTGTGAACGAAATGTTCGTGAACGATTGGTCGCGTGAACGATTTGTCGTGAACCAACTGTCGGTGAACAAGTTGTCGGTGAACAAGTTGTCTGTGAGCGAATAGTCCGTGAGAGATATGTCTGGTGAACAAATAGTCGCGTGAATGAAATGTCTGGTGAACGAATAGTCGCGTGAACGAAATGTCTGGTGAACGAATAGTCGCGTGAACGAAATGTCTGGTGAACGAATAGTCGCGTGAACGAAAAGTCGTGAACGATTTGTCGGTGAACGAAATGTCAGTGAACGAGTTGTCGTGTCCCCTCTCTTTCGGGGCCGTCAGAGAGTTGAACTACCTACCCTTACCCAGCTCTTACAGTGCCCTGTAGCTAAGTTCAACAAATATCAGTTTGTTGGGTCTTATCTTATATGATACAGATGTTCAAAAAAAAGAAGATGATTACGTCATACGCGTCATGCATTTAGTCGCATATTAACCATAGACTATATAGATCTATATACCAATAACTTAAATTCTGCCAAGTCACTGGTTTTCCTGGCTAACTCAGGCAACCGATTCCATGCTCTAATAGCGCTAGGGAAGAATGTAGCCTACATAATAAAAAACACTATCGAAGAGTATTTAAAACTACTGGGAAAGCCAAAAAAAAAAAATGGTTTAAATATTCAAAACTTTAATCCAAGAATACGACAATAGTGCAAATGTGGTGACGTTAACAGATGATTTAAAATTGTGCATTATTACTTTAACAGGTTAACACTCTAGCTGGCAGGAAGGAAGAACTCAGTATTGTGAAGGGACGAAAGTTGAGCTGGTTTGGTCATATTGTAAGACATGAGTCACTATCAAACATCATTCTTCAATCTACAGTGGAGTTATTCTTCAAGGTACAGTGGAGGGATCATGTCCTCTAAAGTAAAGCTTCCTGGATAAAACAAGAGAATGGACCGGCATCTCTTCTGATATCCTGCTTAGAACAGCTGCTAATTGGGAAAACAGGAGGGACAGATGAGATTATTCGTAGTCGATGACGATACAATGAACGCGCGAATAAGGGAGGGGAGCTTATTCCTGCAGTCTTAAGTCTGCAGTCAGGATTTCCCCGATTATTCGCCTTATATTTTGCTTGTTTGAATTAAATTTACAAATCGCTAATTTCATGCTATAAGCATGCTCAGTGTGTTCTGGTCCATTGTGGGTAGGGAGTAACTGGGAGGTTTCTATGCTGCCTCAGACAGAGTCTGATTTGAACTGAAGCCCCTTTGATAGGTTGCCAAAGGTTTTGTGCCATTCAGACTCGCACCTATTTTAAATGACAAGTAATACTTAGCATCAAACTCAATATTAATCTTAAATCATGACTACATTGCTCCTTCTTCTCCACGTCAATAAGTCTGCTTTGTGTAAATAGAAAATTCCCATGTTTTATGAATCTCTACTTTTTAGCTAAAGGCATCAGACATTCTCGGCTTAATGCCAAAGTTTCATATGGCACACTTTTACATGGGTGTCATGTGGACAACACCCCACCAAACCAAACAACCTTTAATTTCCTCAACTAATTGTCAGTTACCCTAATCAGAGTTGGCTAGAGACAATGATGTCCTAAAGATCCCAAACTTCAAAATCTTTTCACCAGGACCCCTTGATTCACAAGGTAAGCACTTCACTACAAGCCTCACCAATCTGAAATAGCTTCAAATCTCTCATCATTGTTCAGCACGCTCTTGTTAACAGTAGGGCAACTAAAAGAAATAAGGTTTTTAAATTTTCTCTTAAATTTTGAACATTCCTTGAGAAGATTATAATGTTCTTGCCCCAAACATCCTGCAGGACAGCAGGGCATGGAAGCAGTCAAAGTTTCAACTCTGGACTACATTATTAGTACTACTACAGGACTAGTCAGCCATCCTATTCCCTAGTATAAACTTTTGATATTTGTTGGCCTACTTCAGTTGTAGAACCACAATTGCTTTCATGGAACAATGTAATGAAATGAAAGCCTGGGAATGGTTAGGCTAATGTCACCTAACAGAATATACATTTCTCAAAGCAACTGCTCCTAAGGAACGTCAAATACCTAAAACAGTTTAGGATTAGTAGCGTAGCAGTTTCTGTCAGAATGTAGCACTGTGTGCTGCAAGCAGCCTAAGAGACATCTGTTATTATAAGCAGTGCATTATTATCAATATTTAGTTCCACTAATAAACAATACAATGTTGTTTAGTTTACCTTCATCAAAAGTTTCAATGTTTGGTTTACCATCGTTAACAGTACAGTGTTAACCTTTAGTTTACTATCATTAACAGTACACAAGTCAACATTTTGTTTACCATAGTTAAAAGTACACAACAAACACATGATCAATTAAAACAACAAATATTGCGGATCTCTTTAATATTTTTTTTCCTTAAATAATGTCTTACTAAATCACACTTTACTAATTATTTGTTTGTTCTTTAAATAAATATAATTGACAATAACAACTGTTTACAATAGGAAAAGAAAAGAGACAATAAAAATTTCTATCAAACTGTAAATATAATTTGAAACAATTCTAAATAATTATAATATAAATGCTTTGACCAGGTATTTTTAGCTTTGAATATTTAGGTTATATTAAGTGGATTTACTTTCATTGCAGTTGAAAGAAAAAAGGACTTTTTCTGCAATTGATTTATAAGTGTTACCTATTAGAAGCTTGAAAGGTTTTCTTTGTATAAAGAAAATAAATGCTTCATCTACATGCTTTGATTATTGGACAAAATGGCACTTTTCAATAAATTAAAAAAACTTGCACAATATGCATACAGACTCTTTCACTACAAAGAAATCTGGCTAACAGAAACACAATAACAACCAAGGTTGTTTTTTTTTTTAAAAGAACTTCTAAGATTTAAAAACTAGAACAGTACATTAACTATTTTTCTGAGCAATGGTTATGCATTTATGGTGCTTACAAAAATTAATGCATTGCTTAGCAGTGAAAGAGTTAAAAAAAAAACTTGCAAAGAGTAGCCTATATTTCTATATATTTGCAGACCACTCACTGAGCAGTGTTTCATGTTTAAGGCCAGTTATTGCATTGAGATAAAGAGGCTTGGTCAACTAGCTAGTAGGTCAATAAACCACTCACTCTTCACTGAACATTTTTTGTGAATTAATCTCAAACAGATTGTATTAGCACTTGATAAAAACTGAGTGTTGCATATTGCTAGATGAATGCTTGATGTATAAGGCTTTGCTCACCAATGATCACGTTCACACTATACAACATCAAACTTTAATGTATATATAGAAAAAATATTTTGTATAAAAAATGCTTCAGTCCAATCAATAAATAAAGTACAGCCAAATTCAGATGATCAGCCCAACAAATTTTGAGCCATTGTGCGAATGGAGCGTAAAGCCTTCTTGGCAGCAGCACTTTTAGCAATTCTGTAGTTCCTGCCCACTCCACTGAAGACACCCTTGCCCACAACATTAACTGTCACTCTGACTTTACCATTCATTGTTCTTTCTGGACGTCTGCAACAAGTTAGACAAAAGAGTTACCTACATTTGTAATCATGAGATCAAAATCTAAAAAAAAAAAAGGTTCTTAACTCTACCTAAGAAGGGACTTTTGTACTTTCTAGCCTAGCATTAATCTAGCCTAGCATTACATTCACTTCTAATATAACAACTACTTACTCAAATTTAGCTGTTTCTGGTTCAGTTTCCAAAAGTTCTCTGACTGGCGATTTAGGAATACTTTTTAGGTATTTATCTGAAAAAAAATGTAACAATGTTTTTATTGATTTCAAGAAAGCTTTTGACAGTGTGGTATGGGGCACTCTGGGCGACAATGGAAAAATACAACATAGATAAAAGCTTTAACTTAATAGTCCAGAACCTCTACAATGAGGCCACTTGTGATGTGTACTTCAACAATAACATTGGGAACTGAATTAAAACTACATATGGAGTATGAAAAGGCTGCCTACTTTCACTAACTCTTGAAAAGATATATCATAATGGAAGATGCTCTTGAGGGCTATGAAGGCACTGAAGCTTGAAAGGAAGCATTGGAGGAAGAAAAATTACTAGCTTGCATTTTGCAGATGACATAGATGGTCTGGCAGGGACAGAAGAAGAACTAGTTGACCTGGTGATACGCATAGACAAGATTTCCACAGCATATGGTATGCAAATAAATGTCGAAAAAAACAAATTATGACCAATAGCCAACAGGGCTTTATAATGGCCATCAGCATTGGAGGTGAAAAGCTGACAAGTGTCAGTAGTTTTAAATAATTCAGAGCTATCGTCTTGGATGAGGAAACCAAACTTGAACTACTAGCCTGAATTGCACAGTCCACTTGCAGCACTTGCTGAACTCAAAACAATAAGGAAAGACATTGGCATAGCCCTTGAAATCAAAATCAGAGTGATGTGCTCCCTGTTGATGGCTACATTCTTTTATACTTGCGAGTCTTGGACACTGACTGCAGAGCTAGAGAGAAAGATCCTAGCAATGGAATTGAGATGCTACAGAAGGATCCTAGGCATCACATTTTAAGACCTAAAACAAAATAGTTGCTTCTCCAAGAGCAAAGATGCACATTTCTCATGTCCTATGAACTCACTGACTATACTACAGCGATTGGACCCCACTATGACCTATCGTAAAAACAAAAACTTGAAACTAAATCTCTATGGCCATGTTACAAGGTCTTCGGGACTCGCAAAGAACTCCCTTGAGGGAACAGTACTAAAAAAAAAAAGGCACATAAAGATAGTGATGGGATGACAACGTAAAAGAATGGACAGGCCTGGCATTGAAAGATGTTCCATCCAAGGCAAAAGACAGGAATGGAGAAAGACAGTTGACGGTTCAACAGACAAAGGGATAAGTGAAGGTGTGAATACACGATTTTAAAACTTTTTAAAATGATTATTCAACTATAAATGCATGAACATTGGTTTAAATAGAAATAGACATCAACAGTAAGAATATACTTAAACAATTTCTAATGTTTTGTATACAGGATAATGTAACAGTAATGTTTTCATGTTTTCTTTCATTCACCCATTCAGCACACAGCAACTCAATGAAGAAACTCCTTAGTAAGAAACTAAGAGCAACTAACTTTATCAATGAACTACAATCCTTTATACAGATAGTAGGACTACATGTTCCTAACATAACCATATGCTCTAGCAAACCAGTCTGTTATGAAAGGTCCTCCCTACAGTTCACTAAGGTCAAACATTATACACACCTATATTATATATGTCATAAATACTGTTACAGTATATTTATCAAGATTCCTTTTTTATTCAGTGCTAAATTACTGGAGAATGATTTTTTGTTTTGTTTTTTTTACAATTAATTTTTTTTCTTTACAACCTAAACACTTCCAAGATCAAGCCAATTATCTTACCTATGTGAGGTTTCATCATTCTATAGTAGACTCGCCAAACAGTATCCAGAGACATGCCACTATCCAAATAGATTGCACCAGCAACAGATTCAAAAATATCTCCCAGAGCTTTGGGAATTTCCATTTCAACTTCCTCATCCTCATCTTCTTCATCAGCACCTTCTTCCTGCTCACTATCTTCTAATGACAATTCTCTGAACTGAAAAAAAAAAAGATAATAACAGTATCTTATATATAAACATAAACATGATATATGGTAGCAGCAAATAAACTATGACTCTGCTTGACTAAACAAGTCACTTGAATAATGAATAGCCGGTACAATAATCATTTTCTGAAAGACTTTAAAATCCTTGTTTATGTGTTGATTTCAAATAACAATGTTCTTTAGTCCAATTATTTTTTGTTTAGATTTAGGATAGCTTATAGATATATTTATAAGTGTGCTTTTAAAATGTGTATTCTCAAACAATGACACACAAATATTGGAGTAGAAATGTTCAACAATATTAACCTACAAAGAAATTAGCGTACCTCTTCGTCTATATCTATATCATCATCTTTTTTTTCTTTCTGGCATTTGACAAACTTGTCTATCACTTGAAACAACGAGGGTGAGATGGCCTTAAAGTATTTATGGAAGCCCCATTTCACAGCCAAGGCAGCAAAAATGTTGTTATTGACCAAAGCAGATCTTAAATCAGTCAGGATACCAGGAGAATACTTCTGAGAGTCCTCGTACAAATGTCTTGTTATGACATAATCAAGAATGGCATCCCCAAGAAATTCAACTCTGAAAAATAAGATGGTAAGAAAATGATTGAATGTTGATTCTATTCACTTGTTTAGTTAGAGATTAGTTTGCATTTTACTTTTTGAAAGACAAAAATCTTGAGCGATGTTGGATTTATTGTGCTAAGAGAATCTCATTAGTTTAATTAGTTAATTGTAGACTCTGCTGTGATTGTGCAGATCCATTACAGAGTATAATTTGCAAACGAAATTCTCAAAAGGTGCCTTTGTTCTATTATAGTATTTATTTAATTGGTGTCTGCTTTTGGACCTTGAATTATCATGTGAAGTGAATCTTTAGATTTGAAAATATCAGTAATACATGCAGCAGACCCCTGCTGAACCTTCAGCTGTTAGAGCCTGGCAAGTGAAAAACATTAACCACATAATTTTCACCATGCTTAAGTTCTCAGGATAATAACAATCAACCACTAACATACTTTTGATTAACTTTCAAAGTAAGATATTCAGCTCACTAAATATTTCTCACAGACAAGAAGGTAACTTGATATTCTTAGAATTGTCATCTATTTAAAAAAAAATGACCAAATTTTTTTTTCAAACGTAAATAAAAGTTGAAGTCTATAGTGAACACTGTAATTGACAAATGAGTGACAGATTAAACTTACCTCTGATAGCAATCGGTTATAGTGTTGTAATGGTAGGAAGCATGAGTAAATGCCTGGAGCAGGTAGGATTTATCTCTAAATGTGTAGCCGATCTTTTCTTCAAGAGAGTCAAACCCTTGCAACAAGTGTTGAAGCTTGGCTTGATTCTCCTCTGTGTTCGAGAACATTGGGGATGGGGGGCAGCGGAGTTCATCAAACTCAAGCTCAGCTAGCTGTAAAAAAGAAATGGAATTATTGTAACAACATGCAAAACAAACCTTTGAGGCCATATATTATGACAAGAATTTATACAACTAGTTATGGATATGTATTAAGCATATTTTATTTTCTATCTTTAACTAATTTATGAATATGTGTTGAAAAAATTTTGAAAATACCTTTAACTAACTTACAAATATGTGTAGAACAAATGTTTAAAATATCTTTAACTAACATATGAATATGAGTAAAACAAATAGTTAAATATACTTATAACTACATTATTAACTTATGAATATGTGTAGAATGAATTTTGTACATACCTCTAACTAACTTATATAACTAACTTATGAATAAGTTTGGAATACCTTTTTTTTTAAACCTTTTATGTGTAAATGACAATCTTTAACAAAATACCTTTAACTAACTTATGGATATGCCTATTCATTAG
>JADKLZ010035348.1:0-12960 GCA_021533235.1 Biomphalaria straminea
AAAAGGGAGGGGGAGGTCACCGTGATGATACTCCGAAATTTCTAGAAGTGGTACACATAGATCATAAGTTTAGGAGAAACTGCTATCATGGGTTAGATCTATATATCGTCTATGCCATAGATCTAGGCCTACTAGCTGTACACAGCAGCTACACCCGTTGATTTGTTCCCAATCCCGGGCTTAAGGCCTATAATGATAATTATGGAACACCCCTTTTGTAGAATATTTGTAGTACACTGTACACAAATAACAAAGTAGTGTTTAAGAAGGAAGACACATCAGGAACTGCATTTATTACGTAAACACCAGCGGTGCTGAACTGACGCGCTAGTGTGCAAATGTACATATAATACTATTATGTTACATCTCTCTTCTTTAATTTAGAAAATCTATTTATCAGAATAACTAACAAACTAAACTAGTCAACCAAAAAGTCAATTCACAAATCAAGTTCACAGATCAAGTCTCTTAGGTCTGTTAACTACTCTGCCTGAGCGTGTTACGTAAGGTTCATGAGGTCTAGAGGTGTTAGAAGAAGCAGTGTGTAGTGGTGGCTCAATATCTAGCGTAGTTTGTAATCTTGGACTCTCTAGATGTTGTGGCTCCAGTTGTTCTGACATGTCATCTGGAAAGTCATAATTATTGTCATATCTATTCGCTTTCTCAGAAGACTTTCGGATATGTTTTCTGTTTCTTCTGTAGACCTGATTTCCACTTTTGACATTGTATGATCTAGGCTTAGAATGCTTCGAAACTATTGTTCCTGGCTTCCACTTTGAATTAAGTTGCATTCTGACTGCCGTTCCGTCTTGTAGTGGATTATGACTCTTAACACCTTTCCTCTTGTCATAATAATGTTTCTGAGACTCTTTCTCTGAGTCAAAGTGTTTCTTCACCACCTTAAGATCTGGTGTCTTAGGTGTGAGTATTTCCTCGCTCGATGGTAACAGATTTCTTGGTCGGCGTCCCATGAGTAATTGTGCTGGCGACAAATTAATATTGGTCAGTGGAGTAGTTCTGTAGTCTAACAGCGACAGAAATTTGTCTTCGCTTTTCTTCCACAGTTTCTTCACTGTCTGAATAGCTCTTTCAGCCTCGCCATTTGAACTTTGAAAATGAGGACTCGACATTTCATGCTCTATTCCGTATGACTTACAGAAATTCAGGAATTCTCTAGATGTGAACTGTGGCCCGCTGTCTGATCTTAGTCTTCTAGGTATTCCATGGCATGCGAATATACTCTTCATAGCTTCGATGACCTCTGTTGTAGTTTCCTGTGACAGTTCTTTGACATCAATAAACTCTGAGAAGTAGTCAACTAGAAGAACATACTTTTTCCCCTCAAAGTTAAACAGATCGCATCCAACCATGTTGTATGGAAGGTCTGGTGTCTTGGTAGGCATTAGCGGTTCTGATACATTTTGATTCTGATGTTCAGCACACCTGCTACAATCCCTAACTGTCACTTCAATGTCTGCATTCATGCCTGGCCAATACATGACTTCTCTGGCTCGCTGCTTACACTTCACTATTCCTAAGTGAGTCTAGTGAATCAGATTCAGCATGTATTTACGTAAGCTTGGTGACATGACAATTCTCAGACCTTTGTATATGATACCATCCGAAGTTGATAACTGGTCTCTTGAATCCCAGTATGGCCTCACTTCAATTGGAGTCTCGCTTCTTGTGTCTGGCCAACCAGTCAATATTACTTCCAGAAGAATTGAAAGTTCTCTGCTTGTACATTCTTGAATTTCACTGTATTTCGAATCACTTACAGAGATCATATGCACTGAATCATCTGTAAATTCACAAGCATGTATATCAGTATTTGGTAGATGTGCACGAGAAAGTGTATCGGAGATGAACATTTCCTTGCCTTTTCGGTAACAGACTTTCAGATCATACCACTGCAGTCTCATTAGCATCTTCTGTATTCTCATTGGTGCTGACAATAACGGTTTCTTGAAGATTTGCTCCAGAGGTTTGTGATCATTATAGACTGTTACTTCCTTACCAAATATGTAGCAGTGAAATTTGCTTGTACTATATACAATTGAGAGCATTTCCTTCTCAATTTGAGCATATCTCGTTTCTGTGTCTGTGAGAGCTCTTGATGCGTATGCAATTATACGACCTTCCTGGAGTAATACTGCTCCCAGTCCCTCTTTACTTGCATCACATTCTATCTCTACGTTCTTGTTGACATCATAATATGCTAAAACTGGAGGGTTTGTACAAAGATGTTTCAACTCTTCAAAACTCTTGTTTTGTTCATGATTCCATTGAAATTCTACATCATCTTTTAGCAGCTTTCTTATTGGAGCATCTGCTTGACTTAGATTAGGAATAAATTTTGCTAGGTACTGAATTAAACCTAGAAATCTTCTGATTCCATCTTTGTCTTGAGGAGCTGGCATGTCAATAATTGCCTTTATCTTTGCTGGATCTGGTTCTAAACCTTTCTCTGACAAGATATGGCCCATATAAGGTACTCTGTTTTGCCTTATCTTGCACTTGTCATAGTTCAGCTTTAGATTGTACTCCGTTGCTTTTTCCATAACTTGTTTCAATATGTGATCATGATGCTCAACATCTCTACCAGCTATTAGAATGTCGTCTATGATGACATATGCTCCTTTAATACCTTGAAGCATTTCATCCATGATTCTTTGGTAAATTTCTGGCGCTGATTTGATTCCAAAAGGTAATCGTAACCATCTATACCTTCCCAGAGGTGTGTTGAAAGTAGTGAGAAAAGAAGATTCTCTTTCAAGCTTTATTTGCATAAATCCTGACTTGGCATCGAGAACTGAGAATATCTTCGAACCTGGAATGTTAGTGATCACATCTTCAATAGTTTTCATCGGGTGATGTTCCCGTCTGATTGCTTTATTGAGATCTTTTGGATCAATACATATTCTCACTTTGTCATTCCTGAACGAAACAACCATGGAGCTAACCCATTCAGTAGGTTCATGTACTGGAGTAATGAATCCATCAGCCTGCATTTCTTTAAGTTTCTCTTCAACTTTCTGGCGTAACGATGCTGCTAAGCGACGTGGTGGATGAATAACTCCTTTAGCATTTTCTTCTAACTGAATCTTGTATTCTCCTGGCAGTGTTCCAGTTGTTTTCAGCATTTCAGGAAACTCTCTTTGTAACTCGTCTTCTGCCTTGGATTCTATGCTGTCTATCCGTTGTAGTAGTCATAAACATTCTGCTGTGTCACCACTCAAAATGTTCTCTTGATTAAGGTCTACAACCTCAAACATTGCTTTCACCTCTTGTGTATTATTTTTCAAAGGTAGCACCACTGCTCCTAAAGTCTTAATAACATGATTAGTGTAAGACTTGAGTGACTTTGCTGAATAACCATGTTTTACTTTGTCTTTGAGCTTTTCAAACTCTGACTTGACAAGAATGTTACATCTTGCTCCAGTGTCGATTCGGAAAACCAATGTCTTTCCATGTACGACCAGTTTTACAGTCCACTTGTCTTCAATGACATTGATGTTCTCAACTTTACCCTTCTTAGCAGGGGCGGCCCTAGCAGTGCGCGGGGCCCTGGGCAAGCGTCATGTGCGGGGCCCTTTGGCGTTATGGCAGACCATATATACCGTACCACATCTCACTAACGGCTAATCCGTGTTTAACGCTGTAACAGTAACAATTCGGTATGTCCGCCTCTAATGCTGTGGGTCTTGTTTTTGTTACAAAACACAGGACATTACGTAGGTACTGTTGGCTTACTGTTGACCGCTTACGTATTTTATATAATGTAATTGGAATTGATCTCCATTAACAAAAGGAAATAAAAAGAAAAGCACTCGCGCACTACTAATATGACGTCTTCTCTCTCACTCTGCACATTGAACCCTATAGGACGTGCTATAAGAGCATGGTGGTCCAACACTTTCGCAGACCCGTTTTTTTTTATGGAAGGGCTGTGACGGGTCGCCGCGTGTGACGTGAATTTAGCTTGTTTGGTGTCTAGGGGATGATTATTTTTGAGTATATCACACACTGACCCATCAGCAGACAAATCGGGAGCAGACACGCAACTAGACAAGCAATTAAGAGAGATACAACTTGATAAAATATAAAGAATATTTATTTACATAAATATTTACATAGAATAATAAAAGGGGGAGGGTTTGTATCTAACTCTAAACGATGTTATGTTTGATCATCACTTATGCACGTAATGAGAGAATGTGTCACTTTGTCCTTGGCACTTAGCTCTTTTCTTGTCTTGGATGAATCATAGTTGTCTGTATCCTGGCTTGAAGTGGCGTTTCTAGCTGGGTAGAGGGACGCCGATGATATAGTCCTTGTGGAGGTTCAGTCCAAAAGTTCCAATATCTGTAGTGGGCACAGTAAGGCGGATGGCCGGTTACCGTGGGCACAAGTGTACTGCGGGCAGAGCGGATCTGCCGTGGGCAGCGTAGGGCGCAGGATAAGTCCAGTGAGTTGGCAGAGCTATGACGTCTCGCACAGAACGGATCTATAGGGACGTCGTACCTAAGAGGCTGACAGGCGGACTGTCAAATAGGCAGGCTTGAGCCGATAGCGCCAAGTGGACGATGAGTAGTGACTTTCAGCGCTGAAAAGCACTTAATAGTACGTGATACTCGTAGTGGATCCAAGTGAGCAAGCGATACTGATTAGTACCAAATGGGCAAGTTGGCAGAGTGGGCCAAATGCAATTGGGCAATGCTGGACAGCTCTAAATGGGCAGATGTGTCAATACACATAGGCAAGAAGGCAGGTCCTAGTAGGTAGTAAATAGGCAAGTAGGTAGATCCTGGTAGGTAGCAAATAGTGTTGGCTGGAGCCAAATAGGCAGACACCTGAGGGAGGCACAGTATTCCTCTAAGAGAATTAACAAGTGAACTAGTCCAGGCTCATGCGGCAAGTGCCAGCGAGAGAGTGAAATGAGTGATTTGGAATAGTTTAGCTTATAAAAGTCGGAGGTGAGAGCGGATACAGGAAATGTGACAAGATAGGGATTGTTCCTCACGTGGTCGGCTCGAGACGAATATTTCACATATTGGAAAGAGGCCTGAGATGTGCGGACACACCTTGGAGGGTCGATAGGCGAGTGGCCTCGAATAATCTCTTTGATCAAGGAAAGGCGCGGGTATGGATAGATGAATAGACAATCCTACCCAGATGGTGTCGACTATCAGTCGGACAGCCGGCGCATAAGATCAAAGTAAGCGATCGTGCGTTTATCTATGCCCCGGTCAAGGTGAGATAAGCGAGGAGTGGCGACAGCCATGGTCCAAGCGCTAGACTTTGTTTAGCGTAAATAGGAAATAGGTGCGGTTTTGTGAAGAAATGAGGCATAGAAAAGGGGGAACAATCAAAATAAAATAAATAAATAAAGATAAATAATAATTAATGCTGTGATAAAAGTGAGCGAATCTGACAGCGAGTTTTTGACTTGTCACAAGGGCTATACGACGGGTTTTCAAAAAAGCTTTAAATTTAAAAAAAAACGAAAATAATGTACGCTCATGCAATTTAATAGCCTACCGCGTAAACTTAAACTTCGCCTGCGGTCTTAGAACGGTTCCCGGTCATTTCACCCACCCCGCCAATTCATCACCGGTCATTTCATCCTTGGTCAGCTCATCCCCTGGTCATTTCATCCGCTAATCCATCAAATAATAATTGTAAAACTTATGAAATTAATAATATTTCATAGATTTATTTTTATTTAGATACAAAAAAAAAAAAGAATTACACATTAATAAATAAGAATAGAAATACATCTGTAGATATAGAGCTAATGTAAAAATTGTTTTTGCTTGTTGAAATCAATTGATAATCTATTGATAGTAGATATAGAAGGCGATTCTTTGATTCGCATTGCTGTACATCATTTGTAATTTCTTTGCCAGTGTTGCAAATTTCTTAAGTTAGCGTGTATTAGAATGAATAAAACGTTAATTTGGGTGTGAAAGGACACGCTCATATTTAAGAAATAACCGATTGACGAATAAAGTGAAATATGGCCTTCAGAAGATAAGTTATCACAGGAAAGATCATAAGTATTCCAATCGATCTCATCTTTCAAAAGATTTCTACTACTTCCACCACACCTTGGCCTTTGATGATGAATTATGAGCGCATAATAATCCTAATGATTCAAATCGTACTTCTATTTCTCAAAAGATTTCCCCCACTTCCCCCGCACCTTGGACTTTGATCATTACATCACGCAATATGCGCAGGATAATATTGACAACAAACAGAAACAATAGAAGTAAATACAAAGAAAAATACAATTAGGGCTTAAAGGCAAAGTCTTAACAGCACAAATACACAATGACTAAGAAAAAAATATTTAATTGGGGATGAAATGACCGGGGATAAAATGACGGTCACCCTTTGAACTTATCTTCAGCAAAATTCAAGAAAACACTGTATATTTGTTTAATTATTTTCATAAAAAATCAATTAATCAAAAGTTGCATTTATGTTACAAATGTTATAAAAGACTTTTTCATATAGGGCCTACAATTTTTTATAATGCAAAGAGTAGTTCAAACTTTATCACTACTCATTTTCCTATTAAAATCTGATTAGACGATTAGAACTGTTAAACGATGATAGTCTCTTAGACTTGGTAGGTCATTAGATACTGTCTTTACCGAAACTGAACGGCATTTCGAAACTAAAAATGTAGGCTACGTATTGAGTTTAAATTGTAATTGGTATCGTAGTGATACTAGGAAAATATTGAGAAACAAGTCCTAGCTTATGAGCACTGATTTTGTTTTCGAAGTTGGTGACAATAAAATCTTCGATCGTGGGGCCCCCCTCAGGCGCGGGGCCTGGGGCGGTTGCCCCACTTGCCACCCCCTAAGGCCGCTACTGCTTCTTAGACTGGCTACTTGCAGTGCTAATAGGTACAATATTTTCATCATTGTGGCTGTCATCTTCTACAAGATTAACATTGCGTCTTTTTCTGCACATTTGATACCAGTGGTTTTTCTTCTTGCAGAAATTGCATGTGGTTCCTATTGCTGGACATTTTCCTTTTTCATGGTTCTTGCCGCATTTACTACATAACCTTTTTGAGTTGTCTTTAGACTTCTGCTTGAGTACATCGTGTGACTGTTTCTTGATTGCTAGAACTTCTTGGCCCCTAAACATTTTCACTTGGCTTTGCGACATTTCATATTGTTGTCCAATTTCTATAGCCTTGCTAAGGGTCAACTTCTGTCCCTGATCAAGTAGTCTTAATTATACCTTTTCGTGCATGACTCCACTAATGATTAAATCAATTAGCATATCATCTGGATTATCATACTCACAGTCCATAATGAGAAGCTTTAGGTCTTTAACAAAGTTATCAAAACTTTCTCCTTCTATCTGCTTTCTCTGATGTGCTCTAAATCTAGACACTCTTTTATTTTGTCTTGGCCTTATGTAGTCTTCTATTTTCTTTAATAGCAATTGCGGATCTCCCTCTTCACTATCAGTAATATTTAGAGTTTTGTAAACTTCACGGCCTTGTTGACCTATCCACATTCCCAGCCATCCGGCTTTTTGTTTACTATCGGCACCAGCTAACGGTCCTTGGAAACAAAAGCTCACCTGCTGTTGGATCTTAAAAACTCTTGATACTGATCTTTAGCATTCCAATTCAAGATTGGTTGCTCAAAATAAAAAGAAGCCATTATTAGATTAATAAAAACCTTTGTCTGGACAGCTTTTTAAGTTTACATCTGACACCATGTAGAATATTTGTAGTACACAATTAACAAATTAGTGTTTAAGAAGGAAGACATATTAGGAACTGCATTTATTACGTAAACACCAGCGGTGCTGAACTGACGCGCTAGTGTGCAAATGTACATATAATACTATTATGTTACACCTTTGTTTTTCTTTTTTTAATTGTAGTAAATGAGCCACAACTTACATACTTACAACTTACACAGAATTACTTCTTTAGCCCATCTGCCCGTGTATTATAACAGTGTAGGCCTATCTGTTGCAATGAAATGTTAAGGTCCGCTCGTCTCTATTTCCTTTTCTGTCACTCACTCTTTTCGCCCTGGAGAACCCCCATTCATTTGATTTTTCTTCGGCTTCTCAATTCAATCTATATTATTTTTCGCCCCTGACTCCGATCCCCCCCTTTTTAGGCTAGTCTTACTTCTTTTTTTAGCAAGCTTAATGCAACCAAGGTATAGTAGGCCTACCTTGAAGGTACGATATTATATACATCGAGTACATTTCTTAATACAATCTGTTGTGTGGGAGCACAAAATAAAAAAAAAAACGGCCCCCGAAGTGGTCCACCCAGGCAGGTAAAAAGGCAGGTTTCAATATTTTCAGAAAGAATATCAGAATGAAACTCTACCAAATGCGAATGACAGAAGAATGGAGAAAGTAGGTTGACAGATCTTGTGTGGTGCTCCAACGGTCCAGCAGATCAAGGGATAGGGGAAAGTGGATGAGAAGTGCGATGTGGCCTATATGATGTCGTATAATAATTATCTAATTGGTCTAATTGTTCTGTAAGGGTCAGTCAATCTCTTATTCAAAGCCTTATAATTCTGAATATTTCCGTAAAAAAATCTCACGTGTCTATGTTATATTTATTTTGCTATATCAGGTCTGCGCCGAAAAACTATAATACTTATTCATTGTTGTTTTAAATCATGTCCCACTTATATTCATACAAAATTTATTTTTTCTCCTCAAAAATAAAATTATTATTATTATTTATTTATTTATTTTATTTTTTGTAAACGGAGTAGTTAGTATGACAGTGCTTACTTAAATTAGCAATACGATTGTAAAAAAAAAATAAAAAAAAATAAAATTTTTTGGACAAAAAATCTAAAACCGTTTGCATAAATTTAAATGTGCTTACGCTTCGCGTTACATTTGGCACCAAGGAAACTTCATAGGAGATACTCCCAAGTCCCTACGCCTAAGGGTTTCACTCCTGATTTTTCCGCGAGGTTGTCCTATGAAGCCTTATTACCGCAAAGCAGCGGGGGTCAGAGTACCCTTCTCCTAGATTAATTGCCTCACTTACTAGGCAGACAAGCTCCACCTGCACGAAGCTCCCTACAGGGCCGGTCCTAACAATTGCGTGGCCCTATGCGAAGCTGATTGCGCGGGCCTAGTCTGGATGGGAATAAGGATAATAGCCTAAGTGAAAATTAAGATTTTGTATTAGAAAATAAATATGACTTTGCAACTTCTTGTGTGGCTAAAGAGGCCAATCCTTGATGTAATCATGCATATGAAATCACAATTTGTTCAGCCGACATTAAAAAAATCTTTTGGAAATAATATCAACAAAAGTTAAAATATAGTCTACAATTCTACAATAGTCTATATCTAGATCCAGTCTAGAAATTTAGATCTACTCTAAGTCTAAACCCAGCCTGCAAAGCTACCTATTCAGGTCCGAGCTGAGTTAGGGGTCCACATGGGAAACCGGTTAGTGGTGAGGGCTAGTTTTTTGTTTTATTTGTTGGGGAGAGGTACGTAGGTCTATCTGGGAAGTTTCCATGTTGTTCTTAGGTGCTCAGTTAACGCAGCTTTACTGTTAAGGGAGCTCTATTTTAAATTCATATTCCAGAAGAATTATAGAAGTCTTATCTATGAAGTGTTGTCCTGTTTGCTTTTAAGTGAAAAATAACGCCAAATATTTTTTATTTATTTTATTACTTCAAACGATCAAAACAAGATTATGGCTTGAATATTCCTGGTCCATTGGTGAATTCGATGGGGGCCGCTTCATTTGTAATCTTTTTTACAGTGGCGTAGCTACGGTGGGGGGGGGGAGAATTTGAAAATCCCCCCAGGCCCCAATTGAGGGGGCCCCCAAATGAGTGTTTTTTATATTAAAAATTGGTATTACGCAAAATGCAGGGGGCCCCAAAGAGGTCAATCCACCCGGGCTCCCAAACGATGGAAAATTTTTGGCTACGCCCCTGCTTGTTTGTTTAATTTTTTATTGAATATAAATAAGCGGGGATTTCCACTGCCCTCTTCAAGATATATGCCTAGATCTCCAAACCAAATTTAATTTTATGATTGTTCTATTATGAAAAATTACAACGGTCTGTATTATCTTGTTATTACACATTTAGAGATGCTCACAAACTGTCAAATTTCTTTAAAAAAATAGTTAGAGCCGTTTTCGAGATTTGTGTTCAGGTTTTTTGTTAATACCTGAGACCATGAGGAATCTGCAAGCTAATTTAAAAGGGATTCTAAAAAGACATTTTACAATTTGGAATTCTATCCCAAACAGTTTCTTCCAAGCGTGGAGTTGGAACGAAGAAACTCTATTGATACAGACGCCAACTTAGGTCTAAGAAATATATGAATAGATCTAGATCTTCAAAAAGGGGTGGGGGCTAGGAAAGTAGGAAGAGAGGGGAAAGAGAGACAATGGTTACTGCCAGGGTGTCAAACAGCTGACGTCTATACGGTGTGCACGCCAAGTGACACAGCGCCATTAAATGAAGCCTAATATAAGCATACATGTGTGCCTGTGACGGTGTGGTCTAAGTTTGATTAGTCCAAGGTTCTATCTACTCTTTATGATTTTGTTACAAAGATTAATGTATAATCTTATTTAGACTAATTGGAATTTTTACATTCAACTGTCTTTGATATCAATCGATTTCTTGAATTTGGTCTTACGTAAAGGATAACAATGGACAACAATGTTATTAATATTGTGCGTCGCTGTCTTCTCCCTTTAACCAAATTGATCTCATAAAGTATTGATCATAGCCATACAGGTAAGTTGTTTGAAATAAAAGATCTTGTTTCTTTATGATGTGTGCTCTTTACATGTTCATATTAACACTATAGCAAGATAGCTAGCTGCTTAGCTGAAACACCACTCTTACTTGAGATTCAAACTTTTACTAATGACGTCCCCTTCCCCATGTTGACTTCACTTAATTCTTTTCACTCTCACTGGAGCATGGGGGGGGGGGGGGGCAACACCACTTAGACATCGGACTCTGTCCTGGACAATACCCTTCAACTGGGTCCATGTCCATCCTGCCGTCTTTACCTTTCCGTCTTGTCCATATTATATGTCCACTTCCCTTAATCTAGCTTGGGGTTTGATAGAGCTTACGGCGTTCCACTTTGGGGTCCGATAAAGTTTTTCTGCATTCTGGGTTTCTCCTAGTAAATAGCAGGTCAAATACTAGCAGGCTAAACGAAGAAAGGGTGAGACAGACCGATACGTAAATGTGAGAAACATTTGAATATGTAGACCTAAATTTGTAAGAGTTGGATCATCATAAGATCATCTTTGAGTTCAGCAAGACTTCGTGTAGATGGCCTGTTTTGTCCACGCAAGGGCGTCAACCAAACGATGGGACAATTTTGACTGCTCCGATGAATGAAATGGATAAACTCTAGAATCGTATTGGCGAAGACATTCTGAGATGTCTTATTCAAAAGAATGTTTCAATTGATTGTGTTACCTACGCCTCTTGCGAAAACACTATGAAATTGGGTCCTACTAATTTGAAATGACGTCATAATTTTGTTCAATAAACATCGGTAAAAAAAATTCTTAATTAAAACTGCTACTCAAACATGGATTTCTAGCTAAAACGCAAATACAATAATAATTTATTTAAAAAAAAAAACAAAAAAAAACTCTTTCACACGCACCCATTATCAGCACGTTGCGCCTCCCTCCCCTCTTTCGGAAGCGCTCCATATAGTTTTACAAACTCATTATAGACAAGATTACAAAGAGGCGGCCCCCGTCGGATCCCTGTCAGATCCACCTATTCGCAAGATGTTTCGGATGTTCCTTCTAAGTTGAAAATAATTAACTTCTCGCTAGACGACGGAGGATGGCGAGCTGGATATAAACCTGCCTTATCTTGATGTTTGCGCACTAGACTTTAGTTCTGATTTATCGTTGGTCCCTGGCTCAATTCCTGTATGCTCCCATCCTTAAACTATCGCAATATTTCTGAAAGAACAGTAAAGGTTAAATCATATTTTCAAAAGCCTTTAGTGTTTTTTTAAATCTAACCGTGACGGACAGACCAACCAACAGACAAAACGCACAAAAATATGCTTCTTTCATTCTAATGGGGGCATTAAACAATTTAAAAAAAAAATCTGATTTTTAAAAAAAATTAAGAAATTAGTTTAGAATCATGTCATTGCCGGGCTTTACGCTAGTACACGAAAGTCGCTGCTAAAACTTCATTTTAAACAAGATTACAAAGAGAGTTTGTGTGATACACAAACTCAGAGGCGGCCCCCGTCGGAGTCGGATCCCTGTCAGATCCGCTTTGATCTCTCAACGGACGGACAGACAGACAGACAGACGGACAGACAGGCCACACAAAACTAATATACATCTTCCGTGCTTTGATCTCTCAACGTTAGCCTTTTAAAGCCGATGTTCAAGGCAACTGCCACACTTGTTTTATGAGTTGATTACTTTACGAGTAAATACTGGTATGTTACTCGTATGTTCGAACAAAAAAAAAATGTGAAAATATGTGCAGTATATTAGATTATTAATTGTCTTAAAGTAGGTTTCATTTATATTGCATACTAATTAGGTTTTTTCTCTTTAAATACTGTTTGCATAAAATATTTTTAAAAATTAGATTTTGAGCTTTTAGAAAAAAAAAAAGTAGCCGTTGCATCAGAACTTTGAATGCTCTATATTATCGTGATGTCAGATTTTCATTTTCTCTTCTACTTTCTGAGCACTAAACGGGACGGACGGACAGACGGACAGACAGACAGACAGACGGACAGACAGGCCACACAAAACTAATAGCGTCTTTTCCCCTTTCGGGGGCCGCTAAAAATGTGTGTGATATCTACATCTGAAAAGACTTTCTTATAGTAATATTTCCCCCCTTATATTTACGTAATTGTTTTAGAATTGGTGTTTTGTTATTAAAAAATCGC
>JADKLZ010035351.1:0-20844 GCA_021533235.1 Biomphalaria straminea
GCGTTTCGTTCATACATTTCTGGAGCTCTAACTTTTCTAACTTGATTTTTTAACTCTGTAAATTTTCCATTCCATAAAGCTAGAAATCCCTTATCAATTCCAAATGAATCAATGTGGATTTGTAACTTTGTGTTGAGAGGATTTACTAGGAATGGTAAAATGGTTTTGTTTGTTTTGAACTGCTCAAATCTGTCAAAAAATTATCTTTGATTTTTTTTAAACTGTGCTCAAGTAATTCGTGTCAACAGTAGCTCTGATTTTATTGCGATATTGCTTTAGACCAGGCATGTCAAACTCATTAAGGAATATGGGCCGCATAAACAACTTACTATGACCTGAGGGGCCGCAGCAAAATATCAGTTGCAAAACAGCCTACTAGTTTGTTTTTTTTGTAAATTAGAAACAATACAATATAATACAATAATTAATGGCATACCTGTCCCTTGGCTAACTTTGTAGTACTATTTTGTAATTAAAAACTACTATAGTTACGCATTATTTTCTTTGTCCTGATGCTTGACATCATTTCTGGGATACCATTTTGTTAATGTCAGGTTTGCCACTGACGCTTTCATCACAGATACCAAATTTTGATCAGATAATCTCGAACGGTGATGTTTTTGTAGCTTTCATTATGTAAAAGACCTACTGCTCATAGAGACCAGTGCATGCAAACAGCTAGAATTCTGGCTACGAATTTTCGCAATTCAGCATACCGTTCAGGGTAAATAACTACAATTTTGTCACAGCCATTTCAATATACTTCGATTTCTAAGAATCGGACAGCTATTCTATCAGCTCGAGTTGCACATTTCCAACAGCATTTTCAGAATCAAATGAGAATGGAGATAGGCCTACAAAACACGAAAATTCTTGCTCTTATGTAACGAACTCGCGAAAACGGTAATTGAAAGCATCTACTAACGATTCTAGATGTAAGACATTCACCAAATATCGCAACCGTATTTAAACTTTTAAGTTCCTAACACGCTGAGAAGTGAACAAGTTTTTCTACTTGGTTTATCCACATTCGTAATTTTGCTTAAAAATGTATTTCACATGATTACACCCAGTTGTGACAATTTGTCTTTACATTGAAGTTTCAAATTCAAGTCTTGCAGGTGACTAGTGGGATCAACTGCTAATGCAAAATCCTGACCACATTCTTCAGTTTGGAAATGTTCAACAGGTTCAACTTTCATGTTCAGAAACAAATTTCCTCACGCAGTGCATACAATCTCTTCAATATTATATGTCATGAGAGTTAGCGGGCTTCTGTGTAGTAGGGACCATAATCGAATTCATGTCCAATGTCATCCAGAAACATTGAAAATTGGCGAGCATTAAAACCACAGGCACGAATACAATTGAGATACGACTGAAACCGCTCTTATGACATGTTGAAACTGTAATAGCTTTGCGCAGAATGTTTCTTGGTGAATGATGCACTGAAATGAGCAAATTTAAAAGTATCATGAGTCTCTCTTATTTTTGCAAGTAGCTTTGCATCAAATCCATTTCATTTCATAATTTCATCCGTTGTTAGACTAGCTAGCTTTACATAGGTAAATTGTACTGCATTATCACTTTCTATTATTTCACAAAAACATCATAGCTTGTTGTGGTGGTATGCATAGAACAGAACTCAAGTAGTTCCTCGTGTATGTCAAAATTCCTGTCACACTCACATTTCCTTATGTGCTACACACTTTACATCAGTTGACTCAAAGCCAATGAAAATAATTCAAAATCAGATATTTTGTTCTTTAATTGTTCACGCACATGACTGACATGTCATTTATTCTATCTGCCACAGTGTTGCTAGTTAACGCTATTTCTTTAAATGCTTTCTCCTTTTTAGGACAAATTACTTCGGCTTTAACAACACACTCCTTCATAAAATCACATTTATTAAATGATTTGCAATGGCTTACAATGAAGTTTGACAAAATGTAGCTTGCTTTCACTGCAGACTCAATCTCGTTGTTCAGTTTAACAAATACTATTTTTTCAATTCAAATAGCTTGTCATCTCTTGTTTTCCAGCGTAATAGTTTAACATTATTTTTTAAATTTTTTAGGTGACCAGAGGGGCCGCATGCACGGTGGTCGCGGGCCGCATGCGGCCCCCGAACACCCAGTTTGACATGCCTGCTTTAGACATTGAACATGAAGTGACATAACTCTCAAAATTTTCTGCGACAAGAATTAATTTTTCTTCAAAACAAACCAATTCTTCAACCAAAACATGGATGGGTTTCTATTTCCTTGCAGTTTTAGTTTCAGCTCATTTAATTTCTCTTTTATATCAAACGTAAAATAAAATGTTTGCAAATATTTGTTGTTTTCTATTACAGGGTGATTATTTAGGAATGTATTTTTTTTATTTTAAGCACAAAGCAAAACGCCTCAACACCTTACCTTTGGCAAGCTATCGCACTTTATTAGGAAGAAGGAGCTCAGAATACTGAGTCTCCATTTTGTTTAAGAATTCATTAATTTGACGATGGTACATTGCTTTGGACAAGATGCTGTTAACAATCTTGATTTCCGAATTCATTACCTCAACTATTTTTGGTTCGAATCGTTTTGGGTACATAGTGCTTCTTGTGTGTATTATTCAGTGAAACGTAAGGATTTCGTGGTTTATTTTGCTATGAAGAATCGTTGTTACCCTTTATTATTTCCGGTCATATTTTTGGCTTCATCAGTTGCTATTGAAATGATTTTATTTAAATTGATCTCATTGTTTTCAATGTACTATTGTACGATAAACACTATATCATTCCCTCCAGTTTGTCCCGAGGTAACAATCCTTTAAGTTATTCTTTTGGACCATAAGAAGACATATAACTGACTAAATGAGCAACTTGTGCCCTGTCTTTGATTTTTTTCAAGATTTTTGGTATGTTTTTTTTTTAAATCAACAGTTCTTCAGATGAACATAGGAAGTAGTCTTTGACATATTCACCATCTATAAATTGTTTGCCTTTTTGTGCAATTTCTAGTGTTAGTACAAAGCTTGCCCGATTAGCATTACTTGTAGATTGCATATAAGATTGAGAAGATAATCGCTTCTAACTCATTTACTTGAAACAACAAAATTTACGTCGCAGCCAAAGCACGCAGTCTTGCGTCGAAAGTGAATTGAAACCTACATAGAAACATTCGACCATGGCGTCCATTCAGGAGCTTCTGACGGACTGGTAACATATAAGACTCGTGTGTTGGGGGAGTGGTGTGGTGAAAAGCGAGTACAAGTAGCTGAGAGATAGATTATGTGCCTAATCCTCTTTAAACTATTCTGAACTACTTTAAAAAATGTTTCGATAAAAATAATAATAATTGCGTGTAGAACTAAAGAGCCGCAGCTTCACACGCAAAGAGCCGCATGCGGCTCGCGAGCAGCGGGTTGCCGACCCCTGCTATAGACCACTAGGTCTGAAAGGGGAACTTTTTTTTTTTATTTCATGAACGTGTATGGTTGACTGGTCGTGTATTATAACCTCGGGACATGTCGTCTTGATGGCCCCGGGTTTGAGTCCATCGGACCGTTACACACATATTACTGTGCTAGTGATATAACAATAATTACATGACAAAAGTAAATCAAAAATCAAATGAACAAAAATAATTATACACTTCAACATTAAAAATACGTTTGAACACAAATACTGTTGTAGATGCCTGTGATGTAGTAACATTCTATTGGACTAAAAGTAAAGAAAGTTCGCCTTTCAGCTATTCATCACTTTATAAATTACACTTTCATTGCATTTTTGTTTGGAAGTATAAAGCTATTATAACAATGCACAGAATAAATGCACAAAGTCAAAACCAGTTTTAAAACAAATGGGTAGGATAGTGCCTTTGGAGAAATGATGAAATAGTTATCCCAAAACATATACACTTAAGAATTGCAATCTTTCATTTTATTTTAAGATGTAAAATAAACTTATAAGTTTAAATATATTAAAGTCTGGGTGGTCTTACTGTGATTAGAATTTAGAACATAAGCGCTCAACCAGAGTTATGACTCATCCCACCTACTCCCCTGCCCTGCTGTAGGAGTTTTGCGATATAACAATACCATTGTCATCACTGAAGTAAGGAAGTCTGAAACGTTTAAAAAATACATTTAAAGTATAAAAGTAAATTTTAAAAATTCAAAGGATTAACAAAAGTATTATGCAAATTACAGAAAGCTTTTTAGCTTCATAGTAATAGTATTATATTAATTACACAAAATTACATTTTTTTGGTAGTACTTGTTCACTACAATTTCAATTTGATTAAATATAATTATAGTTCTATATCTATTGTTATTTTAAGGGTGACAACGACAATTTAAGAGTGAAGAGATATGTTGCAAAGTATACCATCAACCCAGCCATAGCTCACGGTATTGATCAGCTAGTCGGATCAGTGAAGGTAGCATACATGTTTATTTTGTTACTCGCAGTATAAATATTTAAAATTGTATTTTCTGCTTATAAATGTTTACAATAATTTTTATATAGGTCTGTCCTTATATGCTCAATCAGTTATTAGCATTATAAGACTCGTGAATATTTTTTTTGCGCGTGACTCTAATCTATCCGTCCCCTTAGAAGCAAATGACTTGATAAGATTACTTGACGTTTTGTCGCAGCTGTTGCTTCTTTGGTGCCACCGCCTTCGTGCAGCCGCTTCAGCGCTAGGTACTCTGGATTTTATTATAACAATACACACATCTTTTAATAATAAACATTGATGTTTCACTATACTTTATTATAGTAGCCTATACATCTAGAAGTCTACATTCCTTACCGTTCTCTTCCTCCGACCCACCGAATTAGTTTTTTTTTTTTTTTTTTTTTTTAAATAATGACAATTTCATGAACACATATTGTGGACTGGTCGTGTTGTATAAGCTCGGGACATGTAGTCTTAATGTTCTCGGGTTTGAGTCCTAGAGTTAGTGATATAACAATATTCACACAACTCACTTAAATCAAAAAATCAAATGAACAAACATATTTATACTCCTCAGAGTTAGTAAATACGTTGTACACAAATACTTCTTTTTAAATGTAAATGACTTGGTAGCACTTTATTAGTGAGAGGGTATAGGAAGGTCCCCTTTCAGATCTTGCGATTTATAGGACAGATGATGTAAAGATCATCTAATTCTCTGGCCTACGGTTAACGAGGGTGTCATGTGGTTAGCCCAAGTACCAACCGACTTTTCTTTTCCCCAACTGATATCAGGTACCCATAAGATCTGGGTGAAATTAGAGGCTCCCAAATATCACGAATTTTAAAATCGCAATCTTTATCAGGATCAGAACCAGGGACTACGGTTCGAAAGCCAAACACTTTACCTCTCAGTCATATCGCCTCCTCGCTATTGGTCTAAACTGCCGCGAATAATGTGACGTTGCAGGTCAGTGTCCAGGGCTTCTATAGCAAAAGACCCTAGCTTCCGCGCCAGTATTATTAATCTGATGACCTGAAGCTCCGTTCCAACCTGGATATCCTATACTCTTAAGCGAGCAATTCTTGTATATAAATATATTTATTTATGTATATATAAATTTTATTTCGAAAACGGTTCTAACGATTTTCTTTAAAATTTCAAGGTATGTGCGTATTAGTGAGAAAACAATTCTCAACTCATTGGCCACATCGGGAAAACTCGAGTTCGACCGTTATTTCGATATGAAAATGTCTCAATGTTGTAAAATTAATTTTGGGTCAGAATAATTTATGAATGAAAGTTTTCCATGACGTAAACGTGAAAAACGCTGCGTACGTCACTAGGCTTACCGTAGTACAATGCAAACAAGAACGAGTTTTAAAGTATCAATGGACCTAATTAAACATTTGCGCACCATCTTATTGAAGATTGATCTATTATAGAACCATGGAAGGAAAGTAATGAAATTAAATGTACCGATTTACGCTTAGTTATTGCGTTTTAAGTGCTTAATAAATTGTTTACACTTTAATTGCGAAGAGCGGTGTAGATACCGTTTACTTTGTTATTTATTTGCTGGTGATCTTAAGCTGTCTCGTTCTGAGGCCGCATGCAACCAGGTGCTCTCTTCTATGTCAATTGTCAGCTAAGACAAGTTGGCGCATAAGCTGGTCTTTTAAGCATTTAGGTGTTATGCCAACCACTTTATTAGCTCACCAAAAAAAAAAAAAAAACTGCCTTCGGCATGCGTTTGTCTGAGATTCGTCTCTCATACAGGATACTGCTCTGTCAAGCGTAACTGTCGGACTTAAAGAATTCCCTCTATACAAAGGCCCAACAGAAAATCTGCTGCCGAGGACAGACGCAGACGCGAAAAGAAAATCTTAATCGACCACCGGAGGACAATGGTTATGCTTGCCCTGGATGTGGCAAAATATGTAGGTCACATCTGGGGCTGCGTAGCCACGGGAAATACTGCATTTCTTAGTAATCTTCGGATTTGATGTCAAGCATTTTTATAATTATTATTTTGCTATTATTTTATTATGACCATGTGTTCATGCTTCAGTG
The DNA here is from genome assembly GCA_021533235.1 of Biomphalaria straminea. Taxonomy (NCBI): domain Eukaryota; kingdom Metazoa; phylum Mollusca; class Gastropoda; family Planorbidae; genus Biomphalaria; species Biomphalaria straminea. The sequence continues at coordinate 6,529 of JADKLZ010035351.1, forward strand.
TCTAATGTCCCGTACCAAAACAAAGGAAATGGTGATTACACAGCTGCTCTACTCCTTACTTGCTCACACTGAACAAGATATCTAGCTAGCGGTCAACGAGTTTGCGTAAGATGCAGGCACTTTTGATTTAACTATAAATCTCAGTAAAAAAAAATGGGGTTACCGTTATATAGGGCGTGGTGAAGAAAGGCCCAGGAGATATCTAAATGGAGGGATGTGTAAAAGCAGGCCATATCCTTCCATGGGCTGTAGCACCAGTAGCAGTAGTATATAACCTTTCTTAGTATAAATTATTTAACCGAGCAAGGCTCGGCCACCTGATATTAGTAATTTAGGTGAACAATTAATTAGAGATTCTCTTTACGAAACAACAAATGCAAATACTCCAAATAAAAATACAAATCAATTGGACTCACACCATTAACACACAAAATAACTCCCTTAGTAAATTAGAAAATTATTCAAAATGAAGATTAAAGCTCATCAACTAAATTACCTCGCCTATTGTCCACCTTGTATTTATATCCAATCTCATATCTGCTTCTCTTTTGTACAGTAAACAACGAGACATTTCCTTTAGGAAACATCCATGCTCATTTTCAACTGCCCCCGAAAAGGGGGTTTTGTGTGGCCTGTCTGTCTGTCTGTCTGTCCGTCCGTCCGTTCGCCCCGTTTAGATTTCAGAAAGTAGAAGAGAAAACAAAAATCGAACATCACAATATTGTAGATCATTCAAAAATCTGATGCAACGGCTACATTTTTTCTTTTCTAAAAGCTCAAAATCTAATTTTTAAAAATATTTTATACAAGCAGTATTTAAAGAAAAAAAAACTAATTAGTATACAATATAAATGAGACCTAATTTAAGATTATAAATAAAAAATCAAATGAACAGACATATTTATACTCCTCAGAATACAGAATACATTTGAACACAAATACAAATTAATAATGTTATGAATTGCATAGCATTTCACGTTTTATTTTGTTCCAACATATGAGTATTTATTATCTAAGTTAAAACTCATAAAAGAGAAGTGGCAGTTGCGTAGAACATCGGCTTTACAAGGCAAATGTTGAGAGATCAAAGCACGGAAGATGTATATTTTGACCGCTGGTGCACTACATAAGATCTGCCATTTACCTTTGATATAATTTTATTCGGATGTTCTTTCTGAAAATATTGAAACCTGTCTGGGTGGACCACTTCGGGGGGACGATTTTAATTTTGTGTTTCCACACAAACTGTCTTTGTAACCTCGTTTTTTTGTTTCTAGAACTCATTATGCTATTTTTAGTATTATTTGAAATTTACTGTTGATTCTCGAAATGTTTATGTTGTTTGATTATACGATGAAACCAACCTTGAATTTTACTCTTATTCCTATACTGAATAGTGTGTGTGTAGTTATTTACCTAATGCTTCAAATACGTCTTTATTGTTTTTATATGGACAGGTTGGCAAGCTTGCAGATTTAGTTCTATGGAGTCCGGCATTTTTTGGTGCCAAGTGTGAAATGATACTGAAAGGAGGTCAGATAGCCTGGGCACAAATGGGTAAGTCTGGACAAATTAGTACACAGGTACAACAGTTGGGACGTTTCCGATAAAGGCCGAGAGCTATACAAGCAAATGAGTAGACCAGACCGAAAGGATGCGTGGTGGGAGCTCTGCCGTGCGGAGCAGGCAGTCCTAGCCCAGTTCCGAGTCGGACACTGTCCAATAGGCGCGTACTTTGGACGGTGGAGGAAGAACTACGACACACGGTGCCGCCATTGCTTCGAGGACGATGAGACAATAGAGCACATTCTGTATGAGTGCCGAGCTCTGCGAGATGAACGTATGGGACAAGGTGATGAGAGAGAAAGAACTGGTCCATATGTGGCAGAGGGTCTGTCCTTGTATGGGGAAAAGGCGAATTTACAACTCACTGCCCGCTTCCTCTTCCGTGTTCTAAGGGAGTAATCTCAGCATGGTTGTTATTAATGGGGTATCTGATTCGGTCACATTAGTTTAAGTACCAAGAACTACTTATGTCTGTGTGTGTGTGTGTGTGGGGAGAGGGGGAGCCCAGAGATGAATAACATTAACCAAAAGGCTTCCCAACTAAGTGAACCTCGATTTAAAATCAGACAAAAGACTAAGTCTTTTTTTTTAAATTACAAAGCTTATATCAACTGAGTCTTTCTTTCTTTCCCGTAAAGTGGGTTGATAGTGAACGTACCCAAACTTAGCCTTAATGGAATCGATTGCCCAGGGCAACACAAGTGCCTGATTGAATGTTTAAAATCACCTTCACAGAAGACAAAAAATGTATGAGTATCGTTGATTGTCCAACTAAGTATACAGTCCAGTGGGATCTCGAGCTAAATATCTAAGGACGAATTTCTAAAAAAAGAAATGTGAAAATAAATTAATGGAGTCGATATTTAAAAATCTCATATCCCATACGTCGTCGGCAAAACTTAAGTGGTTTTATTGCCGACAATTACGAAATTGATTAATGATACCTTTCACTTAGATAATAAGAGAAAATGTGCTTTCATCTATCACTTTTTCTTAAGTTTTGAAACTAGCGGAATAGTTATATGAGATTAAGTTTTCTGTGTACTTATAACATTAATTCATGTATTTAAACTAGTTCATATGCCCGTAATATTCTTAAAACATTACAATTATATAAGTCCAAACATACTTTACAATATCAGGTGACAGAACGTCGGTCGGTTAAATAATTTAATAAGCAAGTTTATATACCCGAAGACAGTTTGGGAATGTTTTTGTAGTTACAAAAATGAACGATCGGATAAGACTACAAAGTAAAGCAGTTGCTCTAGTGTTCTGTTTGTTCTAAATGTAATTGTACATGGCGATTACATATAAAGTCTCTACAGTCTAGACTAACCACAGCTCACGTCCGTCTTATAGTTTTACAATGCATCTTTTAAGTAAAACTATTTTAGGCCTACTATTTATGTCTTGGAAGCATTTCAAGTTTTACATCCCCCCCCCCCCCCCGCTTAATTAGATCCCATTTGGGCTTCTATTCCTTGTGGGCCCGGGTGCATTGAGCACCCTTGCGCCATGGATGTTACGGCATTGCCTTGCAAACCGTGAACTGTACAAGATATGCTAATTAGACATTGACATTTAGCACTTGATGAGAAGCCGTAAAATCCAAAAGGAAAAAAATACAAAGTTGTATTGAACTCTTGTATATTCCTGGCAGTGTAACCACCCCTTTTTATATATTTTCTTACTATGTATGCCAGCCATTTCATTACTTTTGTATGACTGAATAGCGCAAACCGGTTGGCTATCTATTAAGGCGGAGGGGAGCGCTCGAGTTAAAATCCCAACTCGAGCTGCGTTGTGTTTCCTGAGAGCTTAAAGGCAGTGAGATAATCATGCCCCAGTTAAAACCTACCCTACTGGCACTTTAAAAGGGCAGAATCAAAAGAGATGACCTTGTGACCCCATATCGAAGGTAGCGGTAAAGGGGACCGATCCTGCTTTATAAACATGAAGGTTTCGCTTTGTGAAAGCAATTTTTTTAAATATAAAAATGTGTAATTCTTTAAGTTTCTTTGTGTATTTTATTTTTGTTTATCTACTACTTCATTAACTGCATCTCCAGGCTTGCCGAACGCTTCAATTCCAACACCTGAGCCAGTGAAGCAAAGGAAGATGTTTGGAGCTTATGGTAAAGCTGTGGGACCACAGTCATATGTCTTTACCAATAAAGTTAGTACACATAATTATTATGAAATAATCTTACCATAAACTTTATAAATAAACCAAATATTCCACTTCCAGGTAACCTAAAAATAGATAACTTCAGGACTAATAGGGGAGACTAATTTATAATTTTATTTTCAAAACATTACTTGTGTGGGTTATCTCCTTCACCTTGTCTAGCGTTAATAGAAGAAAATGTTGACTTAGCGTGCTTATCTTATAAAATACAGACGTTACTTCAAAATAGATGATTGTGTCATCCATCTAGTCTTGCATGTTAACCAATGACTGGAAATCTGCCCAGCAGCCCTATGACATCCTTCCTTGTATAAATGGGTTACATGTGTTATTTAGTGACCTAAACATTTCCAAGACTTTGGTCTTCCTGGCTGATTGAGGCAAATGATTCTATTTCATTTCTTTGATAGATATAAAGATAAAGATTTTGTTTAAAAACCCGTATTCGTGTTCTAATATACCATACTCATTTTTCTTCTGCTTTTCCGTTTCTTTCCTTGCCAATCTTATTTCATTGCATCCAAACGTTATACAAAACTATTGATAGCTATACATTCTCACTAATGGCAGTATGGTACTGTTTCGTTGATTTAATAAACTAAATACATTTCTCATATTTCCTCTTCTTTGTTAAAAAATTTGTTTTTGTACGCATGCCTGGGTTGTTTTTTTTTTTGCCTAGTGTATTCCCCTTTCCTTAAAGTAAAACCAAGTTCCTATTTCAGACTTTGCAATGTATAGTGCAGATGATGTTAAAGTTATCCGTGACTAATAATTAATGGATAGTGTTCTACGTGGCCAGCACAATGACCAACGCCTTTACTTTCCCCTGCTAAAGTCAGGTACACTTTAGAGTTGGGTGGACTCAGGGACGCCCTAAAAATTTCTAAATTCAAAATCCCATTCTTCACCGAGATTTGAACTCAAGAGCCCTAGTTTCAGAAGCCGTACGCTTTCCACTCAGCCACCGCCCACTAACATTAGATATAATAATAATATTCTTAAAAAAGTTAGCACAATGTACATGACGTTTTCTCTCTTTGACCAGGTGTCTGCGGAGGAGAAAACAGTGGAGACATATGGACTGACTAAGAATATTTATCCCGTTAGGAACTGTAGAAACATCAATAAAGATGATATGATCCTCAACAACTTTTGTCCACAACTTGAAGGTAGAACTTTAATGTATCATTAAAAGTGCTATCTGTGAATATAGCTTTATAATTCTTAATTTATATAGGACAAGTAATTTCATTGTTTGCGATGGTCAATGTATATATATATCTATATATATATATATATATATAATATATATAATATTTCGTTGTCTAAGATAAGCACATTTCTCATTTTCTATGCACACGAAGGTCCTCGGTTTAAAAAGCCGGCTCTGTGTTCTGACCCCTCTTCTAACTTCATATCTCGTGACTCATGACAATCACAGCTTCACGCCATAAGGAGCGATCGAGAGCTCGTGCTTCCCAGCCGTGAATGTCAATGTCACAATTCCCGAGAAAGCTCTTAAGAATGTCTTTCTAGCGCTTGTATTGACCCGCCCCCCTCCCTGGGAGCACTGTCCTGCACAGATCTCCCCTTTAAGAAGTCATTTGGGAAGGCGATTGTCTGGCAGTCAATTAAATTCGGGACCATTTTACTGTGGCAAGGATACTGTTCATATTGTACAACTGTATGATTTCAGTATGTTGTCAGACCAACATTGTTACTAAGCAACAAAATATTTTCCTTTCTGTTCAAGATGAACTGAGCAGCAGTTTCCGTATTAGGCAGCTCTCTAAATGGTTTTCTTTCTATATGAGTGTTTTGGGTCTTACAATCTCGGTATCACACAGTCCTGACAGCCTTATAGTTACCGTGGTTGAACTTTTGATGTGCTTACAGTAATCGTGATTTAATATATTTTTTTCTTCTTTAGAATAGGTCTTCATACGGTAGTGAAGTCTATTGTTGAGAATATTAATCTGAATCAAATTGTAATAGAAAAAATTAAAGTTTACCGTAATATATTTTTAAACCTCACTTCCCATCTATTTTGTCCCACAGTTGACCCTCAGAGCTATACTGTAAACATCACAAAGAACGGAGACAAGAAATCAGAGACACTTCTCTGTCCCCCAGCGTCGAGGCTTTCATTGGCTCAAAGATACTTCCTGTTCTAAGCATCACGGGAAATTTATTTGAATTTTGTCTATATTTATTGTTAAATTAGTTGGCCATGTTGTACCAGTGTAAAAAGATAAGAGAAATACTGGCTAGTGAAGGTATTTAATGTAGTGCATTATTTACTTTGTTTTATAATATCTGGCACATTTTTAGCTACTTTTTAAGCCACTATTTTCAACTTTAAAAAAATACATTTTTATCTCATTTTTACATGAATTTTAGCTCACATAAATCTATTGCTGTATGATTTTCATAAATTAAGTCATAGTTTTGTCTGGTAATTCAGTATACGAATGCATTTTTAAGTTATGTTTTTTAAAATGATGATTTATTTTTTCTCAAGAAATTAATCCATCTGTTTATTCCAAGGACACTTGTTTGATCAAAAATTTTACAAAACCTATATCAACTAACTCTTTCTGGTAAAAATATTGTACAATTTATTTCTCTGACACCCAAGCTCGGATCAAGTTAATTTTAGGATTTTAGCGTATTGAGAACGCTAGAAGCATGAAATAGCGCTAAACAAAAAAACAACAACAGTTGTTAAAATATTTCAAACCACACAGATTTATTATTATTAGTCTCTATTCATTCATTCATTCATTGGCCTCCTTCAGTCGTAGAACGACTATGGTTCATCTCGCACACTTCCTCGTGTGGCTGTGTAGCCCTATTTCGGAGAGACACTCCCGTCCACAAGTATCGCAGGTAAAGGTGGTTAGTCTCTATTACACATTTAATTACATGGCAGGTGCAAATTTGTTGATACAATGATACAACTACAAATAGTATAAGCTTTTTTTGAAAAAAAAATGATGATTACTTCCTACCCGTCATACACAAGGATTGTTAAATTGGCTGACAGATAGGCCTGCATATTTCTTGGCATTGTACTAAATGATAACACTAATACCAATCTATATCAATTGTTGAGAATAACCCGATGCTACAGATAAGATACTATAAGAAGTATTTTACTAGCTATGAGGCCTGTCCTATGTATACTGTGTCATCAAACTATTTCTAGACCAAATATTCGTCATAAATAGTATAAAAGAGGTTTAGAGATTATCACACTTTAAATTATATAATGACGTCATTACTCCTTGTTATTAATGATCATAATCGCGACCAATCAATAGCTCGTTGCCAAGTCACGTGTCTGCTCAACGTGGCAACGACTATTGGGTCTATACTTCCGGCAGGTCAGTGTTGAGGACTTCAATAACGATTGGTCTATTAATGAACATCTTAATTTATTTTTTTTAAACTTGCTAGAATATAGGTCATTTAGTAAGTAGAAGAGTTATCGTTTAAATGTATAACATTATCACCCCTGATTTAACCTAGTTAACATACCTGCGTAAGATTTGTATAGTTTAAAGTATGGAGTATTTAATATAACTAAATTTTTATAAGTATATACATATATTTTAGAGCACTCCAATGATATACTTGTTAATGCTTCGTCTTGTAGTTGTGGTATAAGCTTTAAATATGCATTTTTTTTGTAAGTTAATTAATATGTATGTTAAGATATTGATGACGATTTTTGCAAAGTATGAACGATTGTATTTGCACACAGAGTAATTAGAGTTAGGTAATTTAAAAAATGAAATGTTATTTCCTCAGGAAAGTCATTTGAACTTGAACAATAAAGCGATGAATAATGAACACAATATTTTCATTTTGCTTTATTTTATATCTAAAAGAGTGAAATTGGTTCATAAATCGCTATAATGTATAATTATTTAAATATATAATAAAGTAATTAGAATAATTTATGGTTGTGTTTATGCTATGCAAGAGGATTCCAAAAGAGATGAGGTGACTGAATCGTAAAGCACTTGGCTAATGAAGTGGAGAGTCCTGGGTTCGAATCCTGGTTTAGATGTTTAATTTCAGGATCTTTAGGGCACATCTGAGTCCACCCAGCTCTAATGGGTACCTGACATTAAATAGGGAAAAGTAAATGCAGTTGGTTGTTGTGCTGGCCACAAGACACCCTCGTTAACAGGTGGTTGCCAGGGAGGGTTTGTTGGTCACGTGCTCGTTTAGGGTATGAAGTCTTTGCCCGGGCCTACCCTCTCACTGAGCAGTATAGCTAAATAAAGGTAACGGCATATAAAACTAAATGCCGACTATATGTTATGCAACTGAATGGCAACACAGCCAACAGTTAATCTTAACGATAAGTTAACTTACAATAGTTAACAACAAAATAATCAGTCTTTAACAATTTAATGAAATAATTAGTATGATATGATGAAGCAGCAATCAAAATCAATTGCAAATAAATATTGGTAACGTTACATAGGCACTGCAATCAACAAGTTATTCAAAGTAACATGGCACACCTCAATATCGTCGCCGCTGTCGATCAGGTCTAGCAACGCTCACACCCCAACGCCATGGGTGGAGCAAAATGATAACAATTATAGCTCATACTTTTCTGCATGTTTCTATTAATATTTCTTTCTCGCTCTCTCTCTCTCTCTCTCTTTCTCTCTCTCTTTATATATATATATATATTGTTGTAACCCTGCCTTGCACCAGAACTTGTGGTGCGCCCTAGCGTACTAGTGAACAGAGAGACAGGAAAGACTATGGGAATAGATCCGGCTGCAGTGTTATTGTCTTGATTCGAGAACGTCCTATGAACTGTGTGGATGACCAGGGGCGGCACTGGGAATATGTCGGTGGTCTGCAGTGGTAGTTTAGAGGCAAGTAGGACATTCTGGGACTTGATAGCTGGAGTCCATGCCTGTTAGTTTTGTAGTTCAATTAAACGCCTAGTTTATTGTTATCAACTGCCTTTCGTTGAGTTGCCTACTTTAGAAGTTATTACAATATTATATATATATATATATAATATATATATATATATATATATCTTATATATATATATATATATATATATATATGTATGCATAAATCTATGTATATTATTTGCTTTATCTGCTTATATTTATATTCACCTTTACTGCACATACAGTTCTCCACTAATGGTTCACGATCTGGAATATGAAGCCGCCCTAACAGTATATTAAGCACTGAAATAGGCTCATTAAGGACTCGTATGGGTTGAAACAATGCCTTTTTATCCACTGGGGCCACAAGGGTTGGGCGTTCACCTCACTGTCCAGACAGCTCTGTGTTGAGGGGTTGATTTATTGAAATAATAACGTCACCAGATGATCCGATGTAATCTGTCCGTTGACTTTCGTTGAATTGCTGTGACAGTTTGTGCAACCGAATCTCCCCACTTTTTCTTGTCATCAGCTGTTCTTAAAAGGGAATCAAGAGAGAATGGACGGTCCATTCTATTATCAGTTTTTTTTTTTATTTATTTTGTCAACGATTGTTTATTTCCACTGACTCTTTAAGAATGACTCTTGATAATGTGTCAAGTCTTACAATACGAACAAACCAGACTAATAAATAAATAAAAGGGTGTGATTTATCTAGTACTAAATTATTTGAACAAGCATCATCATACTTTTTTTCTCTTAAAGAAACTTTTAGAATTCAGAGAATAGAGATAACTCGTGTTTGCTTTATAAAATTGTTTTTTTATTATTGGTTTATTTCCCTTGTTCTTAGTTTCTAAAGTATTTAAATGACAAGTTATCATTTTCTCTCTCATGTTTATCTCCTTTCTTCTCTTTTTCTATTTTTTATCTTCTTATCCTTTCTCTATCTCTATTTTCTTTATCTATTTCTAATTATCTCACATTCTCTCTCTCTCTCTATTTTTTTTTTTTTTTTTTCATTTTTTAGGATTTAAGCAAAAATATAGAGTTCTATTTTGAAATTTATTAAACTAGAAAAATATCAGATTGTGTAAATGTTGTAAAAAGGCGCTTAAAAAAATATGTAGGCTCAGAACACATCTCAATTGTTGCTCTTATACTGAACGATTTCGTATGAATTCTAAATTTCCCTAATCAAATAAAATAATTAAGATGAATGTAGCGCTTTATAAAAGCTATTATAATTCATGTGCAATTACATAAACTCTGTCGTTATATTTGGCTATTCTGTTTTAAAACGTGGCGTTTGCATCCGGGGAGGGGAGGTAAATATTTAAAAAAAAAAATTTGGATTAAACGATAAATCTTCGCTCTTTTTAATAATTTGACATTAAAGAATAGAGGATTGGGCGACTCGATATAAGAATTTAATATTTATAGCAAATATAAATTATATTAGTGATAGATTTTCGAACATATCGTAATTTCTGAACTAAACAAAAAAAAAAAGAAAAGGTATTGTTTTGTCCGATGGGTGGATGTCGATCGCATGTATCGCCCCTCCCACCTGGTACAACTAATGATAAAAATTTGAGATTATACTATGATGCAACATAGGATACTAATGAGTTCAAATATGAATATGAAGCTTTTGTTATATAGACAATCAACTAATTTTATTCACAAACTATGATTTCTCTTTAAAAAAAGGACCCCCCCCCCTCAAGGGAATGGAGTTGGAAGTGGAGTAAATGCAATCGCCCCCACACTTACACTAAATCTGCTTAGATACCAGAAGGAGAGACATTATATACAAGTAATATAGTAATTCAACTAATTTTGTCCGTAAACTATGATTTATCCATGAACGTAAGACCGCCCCCACCCACACACAAGGAGTTTTGGTGGAAAGAGCAGTAGATGTATTGGTGCATACGCGCCCCCCCCCCCCCATATCGCCAACATAAAACCGACATAAAGATCGGTTAAAATATCAATAACACGTTTTAATCATATGAATATTTAATCGAGTATTTTAACAAGCTGTGATTTCTACCAATAATTTGGACCGCCCCTCCTCCAACTAGAAAGTTTATGGGAGGGGGGCGAGTCTGGGGGAGGGGGGGATCGACCCCAATACCGCCTCTCTCCTGGATCCTCAAGTGGTCTGATACCATTTTCAATTTTATTACTTAGAATGTAATACTATGAATACAAAAACAAGGTTAAAGTACATCAAAAACAACAGCTACCATTTCTTTGTTGCCATTATGTTCCACAGAGAGCCCTACGCTCAATGGACTCAACGCTTTTAGTGGTGCCACGTTTCTCCCTAAAAAGCTACGGTCTGCGGGCTTTTTCAGTTCACGGACCAAAGGTTTGGAACTCACTCCCAATCGATCTGAGACAGACAACATGCTTCACCACTTTTAAGAAGAACATTAAGACCTATTTGTTTAGAACTTATTTAGATTAGTTTGTCATGTAATGTGTTTGTGTTTGTAATGTTTTTACAGCGCCTTAAGCCTACATTTTTGTTTGTTAACAGCGCTTTATAAATAAAATTATTATTATTATTATTATTATTAAGAGGGCAATATTGATTTTAATGGATTATGAAATGCTTAATAATTTATTCTCATTTGTACGAAATGACAGATAGCTTTGCACCTCTACTTTTGTCCGGATGATCCCGGGTTCGAACCCTCGAAGTCAAGACTAAGAAACCACACATTTTTTATCTGTATGGTGATAAACATGCACTACGAGTAACAGCTGAATTTTAGTAGAGAATTTTTCTCCTTTTTTTTATGTATGTATGGAGAATTTTCTCCATAGATTTTAATCCTACTTAATCCCACATTGTACAACAAAAAAAATTATTGATAATGCCTACTAAGAGTTATTCTTTATAGTTTTAAAAGAGGTATGTGCATGAACGAATAATGTTCGTTTCTAAAGGAACTTCCGTAATGTATATGCCTGTCTGCCTATCACTAAATTATCTTTATAAAATGTATCTGACACCAATGACACTATAGTTCAGACGGTCGGATTTGATAGATCCACTATGACAATGCCCACATGGAATGCCGACACAGCTCACCGGGGCGCCGCTACTTCCTGGGCACGTGCTTGTTGAATAGGTGATTTTGGTTTTCTTGAATTTTTTTTTCAAATCCCCGACGGTGACCTTGTCCACCCATCGGCCGAAACTGACCTGTTTGGTGGTCCCGTGTGGGTGAGAGACTATAAAACATAGCTTGTCGTCTGCCTTGCTTTTGTGCATAGCCAAGGACATCATCCAGGCATTCCACAAGTGTTGATTCTTTTGCAGGAGCGTCTTTCCGATCGATTCGTCGCAGGTTGCATACTGTAAGAGGCAAACATCTTCCATGAGATTGATTTCACTGACTCTCAGATCATCAATGATGAAAACATCACTATCCTGCTCATCGTAAAACAACTTAACGATTGTGTTTTCACACGCTTCGACATCATCAAAGACCACATGTGCAGCTGTGTGGACCACAACCTCCCACCAGACAGTACTTGGCACCTCTGAAGATTGACACTTTTTGCAAGGGCATGTCGCGTATATTTTTTTGTACATGTCACCATGTATATCAAGTGTCGAGTCTCGACAGTCGCAGCCATATCCGCTTTCGTATTTGAACACGTTTATCTGGCCACTTCCGTATCGCTTGGTTTTCTTGCCTCTTAGGTCGTAGAATGGAAACGGAACTTTAGTACCAGGGTAAAACTCTGGCCTGTGTGGACTAGTTACAGCGACCTCTAACCTGACAGTCAGTTCTGCTACAGCTTTGACGTACTCGTAGAGAATTGGATCGCGATAAAATTCAGGCAAGTTTTCCAGACGGAAAGATTTCACTGGTGTAAACTCTTTGTGACCTGGGTTCTTATCACAGAGAAAAAAGTCTGATTGGAGGTTGCCTTCACCGCCTTCTGACAGTAAACATTCATGAGTTCCTGGTAAACAAAAAAACATTGTATTACTAAAAAAAAAGTCCAACTACATATTTGACCAACCCTAACCTTTATGTAAGGGTACTAGAAGGAGTACTTGCACTAGTGTGTTCTACCATTTGGAATAAGAAATGTCTTTAACTTTGTTTCTTTATGAATATTTCATTAGCTTTTGTTTCTCTAGCTAAATCAGCAGTTCTCAGCCTTTTATACTCTCCAACCCTTTTTTTACAGCCCCCCCCCCCCCTTGCGGCCCCTCCCCTTCCGCACATGCACACGGCAGTAGAAGAATATTAAAAACAATCCATTTTTTTCGATGGTCTTTGGCGACTCCTGGCAAATCGTCAATCGACCCTCAAAGGGTTAGAGATTCACAAGTTGAGAACCCCTAAATTAAATAATATAATACTTTTAACGTCTGAAAAATTTGAAAAGAAAATTATATTATCATATTTTCAACCAAAAATATATTTCATGAATTGCTACCTGTTTCCTCGCCATAGAAACATGTTTCATTTGTATCTGGGTTAGTGAGCTGGGCCATCTTGATTTCTTCGTTAAAGAAGAGGACAAACTTGTTTCTAAAAAAAGAACCATAATATATATGTTACTGTTACATTTGCGTGTTTATTAAAACAATAAAAGAGAATTTAGTTAATGTTCAAAATAAGAGTTGACTAGCAGAATACAATAAACTAGTGTCAGAAATGAGCGATTGATTGGCAACTGTGCTGTGCGAACGATGCAAAATATGCAACACTATCGTAACCTGTTTTGTGTTCTAAACGTGTTCTAAAAAAGATGCCAGACTGTGTAGATGGATTGTCTCCCTGTACATTCTGTTATAATTAAAGTTAGGGGTTCACCAGATAGGACTTTTTGTTATTCGGCCGGAGCCGAATATTGCTGAATTGTAAAAAATGATATTCGGGCGGAGCCGGAGCGAATAGGCTAGTGTTGCTGAACATTTAAACTACATTTGTCTGTATTATTTTTTGTCCTTTTATATACCTTATTGTTTTAAACTTTGTTACTGATTTATTTATTTAAACTTAACAGTATTTATAAACAGAAATTAATCTGCGTAGCATGAGCGTGTCTGTGTGTATGTACCAGGCCAAAAACCATAAAGGCTGTGTTTTGGAGGGTCACTGTAAAATATGTCTGTATACATTTAATTATTTACTAATGTAAATCTCTCATAAGTAAAGTGCATTCTGGCTTGTATAGTTAGTTATATGTGTATGTATTTTAATTTAAAATACCATTTTATATTTATTACTTAAGTCTACCACATTTATTTCCTTTCATCTCAAGTAGAATTTGTATGTATTGTAATAAAATTTTAGTTTTAGTTTTGTTCACCAAAGAATTTTGTTAAATTTATTTTAAATTTTTCAACTTACAGCGGTTTAGTTTTTCGACCATCAGTTTGGTGCTACAATTCTACTACAGTCCACAGGAAGGATGACACCGTGAGTTAATCGCACCGACTGACACAGATCCTTATGACGCCACTGGTTAAAAGCTCTGTTATGATACTTAAATAATGTTTTTGCAATCAAAATGGGCATCAAAATTGTGGATATTGTTATGAACCTGGTGGTTGCACATATGTGGGTAGTGGTGTGTGTAG
>JADKLZ010035352.1:0-11552 GCA_021533235.1 Biomphalaria straminea
AAAAACTTCTCCCTGACATCCTGGTATCTGGGGCAGTCAATGAGGATATGTTCCACTGTGAGGCGAGAATCACAACGCTCACAAAGTGGTGGCCCCTCTCTCTTCAGCACGAAAGAGTGTGTGATGTAGGTGTGGCCAATCCTAAGTCTATGCATGGTCGTGCTGCCACGTCTTGTCAGACCCTTAGATATGGGCCGCCACCGGACATCCGCCACGATCTGCTTGAGTTTGTTGTGATTCTCAGCCTCCCATCGGTCCTGCCACTCTTGATAGGTGGCAGTGGCAATACTTTGTCTCAGGTCCGAGTAGGGAATTTGGGTTCCTGACACTGCTTGGTTTAGGGCTTTCTTTGCTTCTCTGTCTGCGGCTTCGTTTCCCTCTATGCCTACATGGGAGGGGACCCAGATGAAGGTGACATCCCTATGGTTGGCTGCTATTTGGTCCAACAGCTTTAGACACTTGTGTACCAATGGAATGTCAGTCTTCATCCGCCCCAAAGCTTGCAATGCAGATTTGGAGTCGGAGCAGATTATAAATTTTCTCCTTTCTGATGCTTTCACGGCCGTAAGTGCAAGCGACAGTGCATGCAATTCGGCCGTAAAGATGGAGCATCCATCAGGGAGTCTACGGGAGATTGTTTTGCTCCGAAAGGAGCAGGCACACGCGACCTTTCCATCCATTTTGGATCCGTCAGTGTAGATGGTGCCACAATCTCCGTAGCTCTCCTGCAGTTCCCTAAAGTGGACTTGTAATAGGGTTGGGTCTGTGTTTTGTTTTTTAAAATAAAGGAGGGATAAATTTAATTTGGGTCTACTAGTTAACCAAGGAGGGTTTTGTGGGGTTTCTATTTTGGAAATTTGGTCAATGGGTGGGGTTAAATTTTGGATGGATTCTCTCATTCGAAGGCCTAACGGCTGTATGGCGTTAGGCCTTCGAATGTATAATTCAACATTTATGGGATTGAATACGGGATCAAAAGCAGGGTTCGTGGGGTTAGATTTTAGTTTTACTATGTACTGCATTGCAAGCTTTTTCATCCTTATGTCCATGGGGAGCTCTCCAGCCTCCACATGTAGACTCGGAATTGGTGACGTGCGGAACGCGCCAAGACAGAGACGCAGGGCAGCATTTTGGATTGGTTCGAGTATTTTCAGGTAAGACTTCCTTGCTGCTCCATATATCATGGATCCATAATCCAGCTTGGATCGGATTAGACTCCGATACAGCAGCAGCAAGGTGTCTCTGTCAGCCCTCCAGTCCGTGTGGCTGAGTACTCTAAGTATGTTTAACGACTTTTGACATTTCTTCTTAAGTTCTTTAATGTGGGGGAGAAAATTGAATTTGGAGTCAAGGGTGAGGCCTAAAAATTTGGTAGTTTTTACAACGGGGATTTTCTTTTTGTTTATAAATAATTCAGGATCTGGGTGGAGCCCCCTTAAATTACAAAAATGCATACTAACTGTTTTGGAGTCCGAAAATTTAAAACCATTATCATTTGCCCAATTTTGAATTTTGTTTAAATTTAACTGTAATTTTCTTTCTAAGGTGTTCATATTTTTCCCATAAGTAAAAATGACAAAGTCATCAACATACAGAGAGCACTCTATGCCAGGGGACAGAGCATTTATGATGCTGTTAATTTTGATGTTGAACAGGGTGACTGACAGAATGCTGCCCTGGGGTACGCCCATTTCCTGTTCAAAAGTGTCAGAAGTGGAGGTGCCCACTCTGACCTGAAATTGTCGGTCTTTCAGGAATTCCCCTACAAAACGGGGTAGGTGTCCCTTAAGTCCCATAAGCTCCAGGTCACGTAGAATGCCATGTTTCCAGGTCGTGTCATAGGCCTTTTCAATATCGAAGAATACAGCTACAAGATGTTCTCGTCTAAGTAGGGCATTTCTGATGTAGGCTTCCAGCCTTACCAGGTGGTCGGTTGTTGTCCGCCCTTGCCGGAATCCACACTGGTATTTGGAGATCAAGTTGTTCCTCTCAAGATACCAGACCAGCCTACCGTTAATCATTCTTTCCATGGTTTTGCAGATGCAGCTTGTTAGTGCTATTGGTCGATAGGTAGCTGGGTCAGAGCCGTCTCTTCCCGGTTTAGGTATCGGTATAACTGTGGCTTTCCTCCAGCTGTTTGGGAAAGCGCCTGTTTGCCACACACAGTTATAGACCCCTAGCAGTACTGCCAATGAGGGTTCGGGAAGGTGCTTGAGGAACTGGTAATGGATTTCATCTTCTCCAGGCGCTGTGTCATGTGACTTGTCCAGCGAGTCCCTCAGTCCCTCAAGCGAGAACGGTTTGTTGTAGTCTTCATTGTTCTCTGACCTGAAGTCAATGGGATGTCTTTCCTCCATGGTTTTGACTTTTTGGAACTCTGGCGTGTAGTGTGCAGTGGATGATTTTTCTGCTATTGAGGATGCAAGGCAGTCAGCTATTTCTCTGGGGGACGTGACAGTTCGTCCTTGGTTTTTCAAATGCCCTATTGCATTTGATTCTTTCCCTTTGATTCGCCTTACTGCCTTCCAGACCGCTCTAGCAGAAGTTTTGGCATCCAGACTGCCGACAAAGCTTCTCCAGGAATTCCTTTTGGCTGACCGTATGATTTGTCTAGCCTTTGCTCTAGCTATCTTAAATAGCTTTAAGTTTTCCTGGGAAGGATTCTTTATGAATGCAGCTAGTCGTTTTTTCCTATCGCCAATAGCACTTTTACAAGCTGTATCAAACCATGGTTTACTGGGCCGTTTTGGATTTACGGAGGTTAGGGGGACAACTTTCCTGGCAATGTCGAGTAGCTTGGAAGCGAAACTATCAGCTGGGTTCTGCTCATCGAGGATACTTTCTGTGATATCCTCTGAGCATCTTTTTTGGAATTGCTCCCAATCGGCCTTGTTCAATTTCCACCGCTGAGGTCGTCCCATTGAGGGGAGATTGTTAGTAATGATGATTGGGAAGTGGTCACTTCCCCGTAGGTGTAGGCTTCCAGCCTTACCAGGTGGTCGGTTGTTACTAACTGGTACTAACTGACCATTTGAAGTCGTCCAGAAGTCCGGGGACGCATACGGTGAGGTCAATGCACGTGAGGGATCCAGTTCCTGGGTGCAAGTAGGTCGGTGATGCATCATTGAGTATGCATAAATCATGTTGGAGGAAAATATCCTCCAGCATACGACCTCTTGTGTCAGTACTGTTGGATCCCCACATTGTGTTATGGGCATTGAAATCCCCAAGGATAATATATGGCCGAGGGAGCTGCCTCAACAGTTCCTCCATGTCTGCTGGGTTCAATGGAGCGCCTGGTGGTAAATACAGGCTGCAGCAAGTGATAACCTTGTGAAAAGTTATCCTAGCTGCTACGGCCTGTAGTGTGGTCTGTAGTTCTACCCTCTCATGGGGGATGTTGTCCTTCACAAGGATACAGACTCCACCTGATGCTCTTTCTGCATCCTCAACATTCCTGCTGTAAGCAATGTAGCTTCGGAAACTGATGCTATCTTTCAGAAATGTTTCCTGTAAGCAGACAGCTACAGGAGCCTCAGAGTCCATCAGTAGCTGCATTTCTTCGTAATTGGCCTTGAGGCCTCTACAGTTCCACTGTACAATTCTGGAATCCATGGCTTATTCTAGATGACCTACTTGGAGCTATTAGGCTTCGGGAGGCCCCCGGAGGGGGTTCCCTTTATTCCTGAGACTTTTTTGGACTTCTGCTTGGTTGGAGAGGAGGACACCCCTCTCCTGGGGGGAGTCCTTCTCTCTGGAGAGGAGAGATTCCTCTGGTTAGAGTGGAGGCTACATCCTCCTCCCTCACCTCGGGCATCCTCTCCGTTTTGAGTTCTCCCCTTAGGGAGTTTGTCAACCTCTGATTCAGTAGAGGTTGGGGTATCTGACTGGGTTCTCTGAAGAGAACCTGTATCAGACATGGTGACTTTGGGTTCTCCCGGAGTGTTGGTTTGGACATGCTGTTCGGTCTCCATGCTCTCATCAGTGAGCACAGAGAACCTGTTTTTTAGCATGACCACAGGGCTTTCTGTTTTCTTTTGAGGAAAGTTCTTGGGCGGAGTTTTCTTCTGAGTTGGAGGAGGAGGAGGAGGGGGTGGGGTCAATGTGTCCGTCTGTGTGGCTATGGATCTTCCTATCTTAGCTGCAGCCTGGGCGTATGTCTTTGTCAAGCCGAATTGGCCCTTGGGTAGGGCCGATACAGCTGATTTCGCCTGGCTGAAGGTGCATCCATTTCTTGCCTTGTACTCCTGCACGGCAACCTCCTGTTTCCACACAGGGCAGTCCTTGGAGTAGGCTGAGTGGCCAGCGTGACAGTTCGGGCATTTGAACTGGGCTGTGCAGCTCTTGTCCTCATGACCCTCTCCGGCACATCTAGCACACACAGTGTTCCTCTTGCAGACTGCCGCGCCGTGTCCATAACCCTGGCACTTAAAGCACCTCATAGGGTTAGGAATGTAGGGCCTCACTGGAACTCGTAGGTATCCTGCCTTCACGTACTCTGGCGGTGTCCTAGTTCCGAATGTGAGGATAATAGTGGCGGTCTTGACCTCCTCACCATCCCTGCGCCTTGTAATGCGCCGGGCATGGGTGACTCCTTCAATACCCTCCACTATTTCCTTCTCGGAACATTCCAGCAGGTCCCTAGAGCTGATTACACCTCTGCTGGTGTTCAGACTCTTGTGTGGCATGACTTCCACTTGGAGCTCACAGAGTCTTCTGCATTTTAAAAGCCCATCAGAATGTATCTTGCTATCTACTTCTACAAGTAGTTCATTGGATCTGTGTAGCTTAGATACACCCTTGGGCTTTCCCACTACCGACTTGAGTCCCTTGTAAATGAAAAAAGGGCTCAGTTTCGTCAGGCTTTTTCCCTCCTCTGTGCACCTGACCACCAGAAATGATGGCCAGGTAGGACAGCTTTTTGTGTCCTCCTCCTTTCTCGTCTCAATTCGACGTTTCTTGCCAATACATGGGTCTGTGGCAAGTGATTTTTGGTTTTTTTTTTGTATCCATAAGAAAGTGTATATGTTTCGGCACCTGTGCTCCCCACCCGCCATCGAGCCCAACAAGGGGACGGGCCACTCGGATGTCCAGAATGAGCCCGCCAGGGCTACACAGGTGTTATACTCAGTCAGCCGCTGCATCGGACATGTGTCCGATACAGCAGCTGGCTGATTGACCCTCTAGCCACCGCCCTCCAGCATAGGTCGAGGACGAGGTGCAACGGCTACTTTTAGTTTTCTAAAAGCAAACCGTTTAATTTATAAAATTAATTATGCAAGCGATTTTTTAATAACAAAACACCAATTCTAAAACAATTACGTAAATGTAAGGGAGGAAATGTTACTATAAGAAATGCTCTAGACATGTAGATATCACGCACATTTTTTTAATGAACTTTTAGCAGCGGCTTTCGTGTACTAGCGTAAAGACCGGAAATGACATGATTCTAAACTTATTTCTTAAATTTTTTTTAAAAAATCAGATTTTTAAAAATAAAATTGTATAATGCCCCCATTAAAATGAAACTAACATATTTTTGTGCGTTTTGTCTGTTGATTGGTCTGTCCGTCACGGTTAGAAAAAAACACTAAAGGCTTTTGAAAATATGATTTAACCTTTACTGTTCTTTCAGAAATATTGCGATAGTTTAAGGATGGAAGCATACAGGAATTGAGCCAGGGACTTAGAAGGAACATCCGAAACATCTTGCGAATAGGCGGATCTGACAGGGATCCGACTCCGACGGGGGCCGCCTCTGAGTTTGTGTATCACACAAACTCTCTTTGTAATCTTGTTTTATTTAATGTTGCTTTCAGTCTATTGATAAATTATCTGTACTTTTTTTCATGAATCTTATGATTATCTGAATTTTATCTAAATAATTTAAAATTTATATTTTAGATCTAGATGTAGTAGAAATAGATCTTAAGAGTGCTAAATCAGAACTTTATTTTAGTTAGATCTACATCCTCATTCTAGTTCCTTTTAAAACGAAAATGCCAATAGTTCTGTTGGTGACTGTAGCATATTTGTATTACACAGATAACAAACTAGTGTTTAAGATGGAAGATATATTAGGAACTGCATTTATTACGTAAACAATAGCGGTGTTGCACTGACGCACTAGTGTGCAAATGTACATATAATACCATTATGTTACATCGATAGACATAAATAAATATAGACTGGAAACAGGAAGTAACTTTATGTAACTTGAGAAAATGTATATCTATTGAATTCGGATTTCCGAAATCTGACAAGTTGCACGATCTTCAGTCTTAGAGATTAAACAAAACTACACTAAGAGATTAAAAAAAACACTAGTGAAAATATTGTAATACATATATAGGTTATGGCGGAAATAGATATTGTTACGTTTCTCTCTCTTTCCTTCCTATCTCAGGCTTTCCGTAAACACTGCTAAACACACATCACATCAAAGAACCTGACAACAAGAGCTCCAAATAAATCTGGTACTTTAATACTGGTCAAATAAAACAGCCAATATGCCACAATTGGCAACACAATAAACAACTACAACTAAAATGTTACTCGGTACATCACCGTACACAACTCTATTGTTTCTATCTCTTTCTGGACACGTCCATTCACTTGAGGACTCGACCAGGACCGACTTCATAGCCAGACTAACAGACCTGGTCTCCTCCGTGTCCTGTCTTGAACTCCCCTGCCTACACACTCTGTCTCTGGTCTGCGCAGGCCTATGATCAGATGACCATAACACAAGTCATATTCACGTGCAAAGTTCATACCAGCCCTGTTCTTTTGTCCATCAACATAGCACACTAAACTGTATTGCTGGCCTGTGTCACAAATGTCCGCTGG
Source organism: Biomphalaria straminea (assembly GCA_021533235.1). Lineage (NCBI taxonomy): Eukaryota > Metazoa > Mollusca > Gastropoda > Planorbidae > Biomphalaria > Biomphalaria straminea. The sequence continues at coordinate 6,850 of JADKLZ010035352.1, forward strand.
TAACACACAGTTGGTGTCTGGATATTTAGGCACCGGATATTTAGGCTCCGGATATTTAGGCACCGGATATTTAGGCACTCGGAAATTTAGGCACCCGGATAATTAGGCACCCGGAAAGTTAGGCACCGGATAATTAGGAACTTTTTGACAAAGCGGAAAAATAGGCACCGGATAATTAGGCACTCTTTAATAAGCGACCTTAATTATGAAAATAATGACAAAATGTTAACGTATATTTTATCTTTAGGCTATGGGCTATCGGTGACGTTATATTAAATATCAACTATAATCAAAATATCGCTAACAACTAGCTAAAGCGCCATTTTATTTATTCTTAATCAACTAATATCTAAATCTAGATATATAACTAATAATAACATTTCTTCTTATCCTGGTCCCTTAGAATTAATTCCTACATGTTGTCTCTAACAAACAACTCACACCTCTTGGAGCCAAGATTGCGAACCAGCCTAGGCGACTTGCTCCCAATGTTTTTATGTGTCGTTCACCAGAAAACACCTAGCACACGACACACGCCCCTGCTAGAACTACATGGCACTGTGTCCCGACTGCCCCACAACTCTACCCTATATAGGCGGAGACCTAAACCCACGCCTGAACTAACGCTACTAAATCTTCAGGTGTCTGTCCCACCTACGGGTATCGAGTCGCCCTACAAGCTATACATCTAAGTGTCAGCTATTTCTACCCTTGGCCTGTACTCTGTCAAGTCTGTCGGTGAGCAGTGAAAACACCTTACAGAATAATTAACTTGCTCTCACACACTGTGACGGGTCGTCGCGTGTGACGTGTGTTGGCTTGTATGATGCCTAGGGGATGATTATTTTTGAAATAAATCGGGAGCAGACACGCAACGAGACAAGCAATGAAGGAGAGATACAAACGTTTGAAATTAAAGAATATTTATTTACAGAAATATTTACATAGAAGAATAAAAAGGGGGAGGGTTTGCATCTAACTCTAATCAATACTATATTTGATCATCACTCTTGCACTTAATGAGAGAATATGTCACTTTGTCCTTGGTACTTAGCTGGTTTTCCAGCTTGAGTCGTAGCTGGTTATATCCTAGTTGGGGTTGGCGTTCTAGCGGGTAGAGGGACGCCGATGATATAGTCCTTTAGAATCTTAATCCCAAGTTCTGATATCTGTAGTGGGCACAGTAGGGCGGGGGCCGGCTTCCGTGGGCACAAGTGTACTGCGGGCAGAGCTGATCTGCCGTGGGCAGCGTCGGGGCAGGATAAGTCCAGTGAGTTGGTGAAGCTATGACGTCTCGCACAGAACGGGGTCTATAGGGACGTCGTACCTAATAGGCTGACGAAAGAGCTGTCAAATAGGCAGGCAAATTGAGCCGATAGCGCCAAGTGGGTTGACGAGCAGTGACCTATAGCGCTGAAGAGCACTGAATTGATAGGTGATACTCGTAGTAGATCCAAATGAGCAGGCGATACTGATTAGTACCAATTGGGCGAATTGGTAGAGTAGGCCCTGATGCTGGTAGGCAGTGCTGGATAGAAAGAAGTAGTCAGATCAAATAGAAATAGACGGACACCTGATGGAAGCTGTGGATAAACAAAGAAAAGTTAGGACATGTTTCTCATGCATCTTATTGATGCCCTCGACAGATGTGCATTCGTCAGATTGGTAAAATTGCTTTAGTGCACATTGGGGAAAATGAAGACAGATGGGATTAGAAGAATAGAGGTCTGATAGTAGCAATATAAAATGTACATAAAAGGGGAAATAGTAATATCAAATGTACATAAATGGAAAATAATAATCTCAATTAAATACAAGTAGAAAGAGCATGGGGAGGGGAAAATTGGACGCTGGTGGTCAATGACCATGTCGCTATTGTTTACACACGCCCGGGCCATGAACAATGGAGCGAGCTTTACTGGAGAGGGGGGGGCGTAATGAGTAAAGGGTAGATAGTCCGTATATTTCTTCTAAGGGCAGTGTTAGTACGCTAGTAAAAATATCAAGGCATTGAGCAAGATGAGGGAATAAAATAAGAGGTACCTTGGGCAATGTGGCAAAAATATTGCCGACATAGGTAAATGTAATATATATATATATATTATAAACCACAGCATTGTGTCTCATGGAGGCATCCTAGGTCTGGACACTGGCACCAGCTGGATATGATACTGACACGGAAAAGAGACACTGGGAACATACTGCTGACATGTAGCTTTCAAAGTGCGGACTGCGATACTGATCATACTTTAGTGTCCTGCCGGACAAGACTACGGCCTACTAAGATTCACTCATCAAAGGGAAAAAGTAAAGCACTCCTTAATATTCTGCAAACACAAAGAATGCTGATCTTAGCTTCGAATTCACAAAGAAATTAGAGGAAGCTTTCAAAAACTTTTCAGTGACTGAGGTAGAAAAAACCTGGACGCTCATACGTGATATAATGTACCAAACATCATCACTGGTCTTTGGCAACAAAACAAAGAAAAATGAAGACTGGTTTGAAGCAAGTCTGCAAGAAATGGAAACTGACACCAGAAACAAGAGAGCAGCCATGCTAAAATACAAGAAGGAGCCCACGCCTAGCAACTTACAAGCCTTCAGATCTACTAGAAACGATGCCCAACGAATAGCAAGACAGTGCGCAAACAAATATTGGCAGGACCTACGTAAAAACACCAGCAAGTGTGCCCCACTTAAGTCAAAAGATGGCTCAATCATTAGTGATCGTGCACTGCAAATGGAGCGTTGGGTGGAGCACTATGCAGAACTTTAAAATGTCATCTCGCTAACTGCTTTATCTAACTTCCCACCACTTCCAGTTTTGTGCGAACTAGACAAAACACCCTCTGTAAAAGAACTGAGCACAGCCATTGACATGCTTGCACACGGGAAAGCACCCGGAGGAGATGGTATTCCTGCTGAAGTCATTCAGGCTGGGAAGCATGCCCTAATCAAGCCACTCCATGATCTGCTAAGTTTGTGCTGGGAGCAAGGAAATATCCCCCAAGAATTGAAGGATGCCAACATTGTCACAATTTACAAAAATAAGGGCGACCGCACCGACTGTAACAGTTATAGAGGCATCTCACTTCCTAGCATAGTTGGGAAGGTTTACGTCAGAGTAATACTGAAGCGGCTGCAGATCTTGGCAGAACGAGTTTACCCAGAATCGCAGTGTGGCTTCAGAGCCGGTAGATCCACAACAGATATGATCTTCTCCCTGCGGCAGCTACAGGAGAAAAACAGAGAACAAAGGCAGCCCCTCTTTATAGCCTTTATTGACTTGACCAAGGAGTTTGATCTTGTCAGCAGAAACGGCTTGTTTGCTGTATTAGAGAGAATCGGCTGTCCAAACAAGCTACGGAAACTAGTGTCAGCTTTTCATGAAAATATGCAGGGCACCGTACGATTTGACAGTTCCGCCTCTAGGCCATTCTCCATCAAGAGCGGAGTAAAACAAGGATGTGTTCTGGCTCCAACACTATTCGGCATCTTCTTTTCGGTCGTACTCACCAGCGCTTTCAAATCCCTGGAAGATGGAGTATATATATACAGTAGATCTGATGGAAAGCTTTTTAACCTAGCACGCCTAAAAGCCAAAACGAAGAGACGGCGTATCTTGACTAGAGAACTGCTGTTTGCCGACGATGCCGCACTCATATCTCATTCACAAGAAGGGCTGCAGAGGCTTTTGAATGCACTGGCGGCTGCTTGTCAGGAATTTGGACTGACAATTAGTCTCTCCAAGACTGAAATCCTGGCACAAGATGTTTCAGAAACACCAGTGATTCACATCGGAAATCACACACTTACGGTGGTTTAAGAGTTCACATACTTGGGAACAACGATAGCCAGCAACCTTGACATAGACAATGAGCTTACAAAAAGAATAGGGAAGGCATCTGCAGCAATGGCAAAACTCTCTACGCGTGTGTGGGAAAACACCAAATTGACCACGGCAACAAAAATCCTTGTCTACAATGCATGCGTCTTAAGCACACTCCTCTATGGCAGTGAGAGCTGGGCAACTTACATGCGTCAAGAACACAGATTAAAAAGCTTCCACCTACGTTGCATAACGCATAATGTGCATCTCCTGGAGGGATCGTGTCACCAACCAGGACGTTTTGACACGGGCAAAAATGCACAGCATCTATGCTCTCCTTCAACAGAGAAGACTACGCTGGCTGGGTCATATCACGCGCATGCCAGATGGAAGAATCCCGAAAGACATCCTATATGCTGAGCTAGCAGAGGGAGCCAGACCCAGGGGCCGCCCAAGATTAACTTACAGAGATGTCTGTAAGCGAGACATGAAGGCAACGGGCATCGACCAAAGCATGTGGGAGGAGATAGCCCAAGACCGAACAGCATGGAGACAGACTGGTACGAACTTTGCTGAACGCAAAAGGAATGAAGCTGCATCGGCCAAGAGAACGAAAAAGAAAGCCGCCCTGCTGTCAGTCAGCCCTTAAACTGAGGAATATAAATGCACGAACTGTGGCAAACTATGCCGATCCAGAATAGGCTTGATCAGCCACTCCAGATTCTGCCCCGTCTCAAGACGTAACCAAAGCCAGTGACTCAACTCGGCGCATCCATTGTCTTCCGAGACAGAAGGAGCCATATATATATATATATATATATATATATTGTTGTGACTCTGTTCCACACCATTATTGTGGTGCGCATTTGTGCAC
>JADKLZ010035356.1:0-12862 GCA_021533235.1 Biomphalaria straminea
TTTGGTTTAAAGTTTTAACGAATAACGTGAACGACCCTAATTCCAGATGTCTAGACCAAGATTAGATCTAGACTCTAGACCAAGATCTAGATCTAGGACTAGTCTCTATATCTAATAATCTATATATGGATAAGTCAAAACTCTCGTAGTCCTAGGCCTACTCTAGATCTAATTTGAAGTCCCTAGGTCTAGAACACGAGAAATAGGTCTAAATCTAGTTGAAGACTTTATTTTTATGTAATGATGTCAATAGATTTAATTTAGTCTTATATTTTATCTATTTTGTATATTTAATATAGATATAGATCTAGTTAAAAGACCAGATCTACTCTATATTAGAATAGCTTCATTCGATGCCACAATTTGTTGATATTAGCAACGGATAAGGCCACTATGTGATGCGTTTCTATACATTTATTACAATTATAATTATTTATTAAATATCTTGAACCATTACTTTTTTATGAACTGTAAATCCTCCTCTTTAATTTGTATCAATCACTTTTACATATATCTAATACGTTTTTTAAAAAAATAGGTTTACTTTCGAAGACATGACCCCTTAGAAACAAAAAATACTTACAAATTTGTTGCACATTAACATTTCATTAACGTAGGGATATAAATTATTTTTTAAAATTCGGAATAAAAGCAGGTAAAAAACTAATAAATCTCTAATGGTTAACATCTTATTGACCCATTTCAGGCATTTTTCTTACAAATTATACGATGTAGATTTAGTAAAAATCATTTTTCTATAACGACTCATGTGTTGCTAAGGAGCATATTTGCACATTCTAGCAGACTACGCACACAGGCGAAATCGCTATTTTATGCGTCTTGTTCGGCTTAAAATGGGGAGCATGTCAACGCTTGTTTTTTAAATAAAATGTACACACTCTTAAAGAAAAATAGACGGGCTTTTCAATGGTGACATTAAATAAACGATTACATGTCTTTATCGTAAAGAAATACCATTTTGTTTTTTATTTTTTAAATGTCTTTATATAAAAACAATGTTAATCAATTAGATATTGGTATCATTGTAAAGATCGTTCATTTTTCTATAAAATACATATGTTCAAAAAAAAATATTCATTGTTGATGTACTCCCCATTTTACGAAAAAACAAACAAGGTATAAAACGATCACAGCCGCTAGCACGATTATTCGGCATGGTGATGTTACGCGTAAAGGATTATCACCCTTATTTTTTAACCTACAGGAAAAACGTTATACATATTATTAAAGGGCTTAAAATAACCTTTCTAATGGTACCATTTTAACTATAATCGGATATTTCTACTTAAAGATATGGCAGGGTGAAAAACGCCTAAATCTAAAAAAATGTTACGCAATTTTTTGAAAAGTGCGATTTTTGCTTCGGTTTTGGGTCCCTATATCTACTGGTCTTATAAATAACAAATATTACAATCGGTCTCACTGGAGGGCGGGGGTGACCGTACCGGGTGAGTATTGCATTGGTCTGATGTTATGTGTCTTAGAGCAAACCTTTGTTCGCTGAGACTGAGTTACAATGCGATGGGGCCAATTTTGCAATAAAATAAATAAAAGCAGCATCTATTTAGAACATTTAGTCTAATAAAACAGTGGAGACTAAAGTCCGATGTTGCGGGACCATGTTGGTCACAATGTGCAGAGATGCGCTTAAAGTAGTAGTGTTCGCTTATCTGAAATATTATGATATATGTTTGAAGTTGTATACACTATTTCTATATGTTGTTAAACTGGTATTTAAATATTTCTCATCATACAGTTAAGAAAAAAATCTAAAAGAAGAAACTCTACGATGATTGAAGGTTAAAAATGTTTCTCTATTCACATACATATGAATCAACTGTCTCTTCTTGTTGGTCTACACTCTAAACTCTAAACACTAATTTTATGAACCAGTGGACGGAGGTGAAGATTCTATACTGACATTTCAATAAAAAAATAATTAGGAAAAAAAAATAGTCTCTCCATTATGGAAATTCATCATGTTTTACCACTGAGCTAGTCAATTGCAATCAAAATAACAACTACGGTAAAGTAACATTCTCAACTTGTTTGTCGGGATATATTTGTGCGTGATTATTGTCACTGGTATACCAAACCGCTATAGTACATTTCCCATATAAAACAAAAGACATTGATGAAGTGATTTGTTAATTTTTTTTATTAAGTACCGTGTTGTCATCGACAATAAACACACGTTGAAATTTTAAATTTAATCCCATAATGCAAAGCGGAATAAATGAACTGCAAGAGAATAAAGCCTTACAGAGAGATTGAGCGACTTTGTATAAACTTTGTAAAAAAAAAATCTGGTTGTAGTACGAGTAGACTCATTATTAAATGTTACAATTAAATATGTTTGTTAATTTCTTTATGTGACGTTTTTCGTTATTTGCCCTATTATAAACACAAGGCAATCCAAATGTGAGCTTGCGCTTCCAGAGCTATTTTTATAGGTATTTTTTAGTACTTTTATAGGCTAGAGCTTTATTTTTTTTTATATTCTTCTGTTTTTATAGGCTAGTGCCAAAAGTATTTGTACTTCCGCTAAGGGTAGTATGGGTATTGGGCGGGATAGTATATATTGCTAAACCAATGCTGCTTCTGGTACAGTTGACCAGCGGCCAATACAGTATATTCTTGTCTTTGTGACAGTTGATGATCGCTAGATCTAAGTCTAATGAAATATATAGTTATATTTCTTGTATTTAGGGTTTTTTTTTAGGCTATTATTACTGCTGTAGTTATTTACTGCTGTAACTATTGCTGCTTCTATAGCTGATGTGTTGCCTTATTAAGTTCGTGGTAAATTGTAAAACGCGTTTTAGTTTTACGTAACATTTAGTTGATTTAGTGTTACATGGTTTATTGTAGGCTATTAGTTCTAGGTGTAGAATATTGTAGATTTAGACTAGTTTATGGGATGTTAGATTATAGATTGTATATCTAGCTTTAGTGTTGTAAGTGGTAGGTATTTTCTAGATAGTTGATTTTTTAAAGGAGTTGTTATGTTAAGTAAAGTGGGTATATTTTATTTTTTAATTTATTTTTCTAATGTAAATATGTATTGTTTTTTTTTTTTATTTTTAAGTAAAGTTTTTTTAGTGCTTTCTTTTAGTTTAGTTAGCCTAGTCTAGTTGTCCGGTCACCGGGGTAGTTTCCTTACATTAGTAGCATTTATACTTTCTCCCTTCCCACTTTTGTGGATCTCTCTCTCTATTTCTCTCTCCCATTCTACTCTCTCTTTCTCTCTCTCTATCTCTCTCTCTCTCTCTATCTCGAATAAACGCAATTTGTGAACATTCACATTTCACTAAAGCATTGCATTCAACACTGTTGCCCTCTGATCTCTAGTGTTCCGTGAAGCCTAAATATGTGTTTCTCCTACAACGGGAATAATTAACTAGTAGACCTTTTTTTAGTTTTATGTTCTTATTCGATTTATAGAAATTTCTTTTAATAAACCCTAATGCTTTGTTTGAATTTTTGATAGTTTCATCAATATTGGGGATTCCATGGCAGTTTTTCATTTATTAAAACACCTAGGTATTTTGCGTTTTTAGTCTGTGTTACTGGTTTACCATGAATAAGATACGTGAAATCTTAATAACTGACATTTTTTCTGGGTGGAAAGACATGCTCGAATTAAATTCCCATTTCTGTAATTCATCTATTTCTTTTTGTAAAATTTCTGCATCTTAAGTTGTTTTTATTGTCCTATATATTAAGCAATCGTCTTCAAATAATCTGACTTTTTTCCTAAACGAATGCAATCTGGTAAATCGTTTATGTAAATTAGAAATAGTAGTGGACCAAAGACTGTTCCTTGGGGTACAGCTGAATTTACTGTAATTGGTGTTGATTTAGAGCAATTTATTATTACAGTTTGTTCTCTTCCTATCAGAAAATCTTTAATCCACAGATGCAATGGAATATCAATGTTAAAATATTTTAAATTTTAAGCAAACTATGGTGGTGATCATTGTCAAAAGCTTTGGAAAAATCTACTAAAATAGCATCTATTTCTTCACTATATTTTCTAAATCTTTTGAAAAGTCATAAATTAGTCCTATTAGCTGTGTTTCACATGATCTATATTTCCTAAAGCTATGTTGGTATGGAGTAAGGAGATTATGTTTATCTAAGAAGTTTATGATGTTGCTAAATATTATGTGTTATAGGATTTTAGATTTAACAAGAGTGGATCTGGCTAGTGGTTGGCTAGTGGTTTGCGAGTTTAATTTGGAATGATGTTTAGGATGTTGTATGGGTTATACAGGGAATCAAACAGATTCTGAGGTAACCCACACGGTATACAGTGCCACGAAGCGCCTAATGCATAATACACAGGTGTATTCATATGGAGACATGATGCGTGGTACCATTCATCACATGTGTCACATTGAATGGCTTTCTGTTTCATAGTGCATACTTTTTATGCAGATGTTGCATCTATGTTTAGATCTATGCTCTGGATTTGATTATACATCTCCTGCTATCAATATTAACAGTCATATGTATTTTGTTTTTGCTGTGTATAATTGAGAACTACCATTTGTGATGGGTAATCTTTTTGAATGTTATGGATAGATTATTTTTGAAGTTGCATTGATCTGTAGTATGATGATTGATAATGACTGTTGTTTCCTTCTTAAATTTAGTGTTAACTAAGGTAGATCTAGATATGTGTACAGCTAGTGTGTATTTTAAAACTATCAGAATAAGTAGCCAAAGCAATTTCATGATGGATGTTTTGATTTTAAGTCTGTAAAGGTCTTGTCTAAAGTCTAAATCTAGTTTAAAGTTTACAATGTCTAAGCCCTAAGTTAATAATAATAATAATAATATGGCAGGATGTCCTGCCCTATCGGAATCTGCCTACCTAGGTCGCCATAACCAAGTTGCAAAGCTAATACACCAGCACTTGGCTTTGACGCACAATTTGATCGGGAAGGATACTCCTCCTTATTACAAATACTCACCACAAGAGGTTCTCGAGTCTACTGATCACCTGCTGTACTGGGATAGGCCTATTTTGACAAACAAAACAGTAGATTTTAATCGCCCTGATCTGTTGCTTATCGATAAAAAGAAAAAGCCGCTCTCATGATTGACATCGCCGTACCACTATCTCATAACTTAAGAAAAACTGAGCTGGAAAAAAGCGAAATTATGTGAACCTAGGCTTGGAGATTAAGCGTTTATGGAATTTATCTAAAAAAACAATATACCCCATTCTCGTTCTTTTCTAACATAATAATAATAATCTTTATAACGTAAAAGTTGCCTTCTATTAGTTTAGTAATAGTACTAATACTACCTATAGTACTGTAAAGACTTTCTCTAATCAGGACTTCTGCAAACACTGCTTAACACAACACAGCACAGCTAATACAACTTGACAACAAGAGCTTCAATAACAAAGTGGCGGCTTAATAACAAACACATCAACACAGCCAATACCGCACAATTGGCTCCACTAACTACAAATGCTGAAGAACAATACACTGCCTAACTAACACTAAAGTCTCTATAGTGCGTACAGCTACATTTTTTGAAGGCTTATTCACACACAGTCCTAACTGCTTATCTGCTGGACTCTGTCTCTCTCACACATTCCTTCCCGTCTGTTCAAGCTTTTGGGTCATATGCGCAGAGCACAGGTCACACTAGGGACAGCCGTTGGTTGACCTGTGTGACGCGCATCAAGTCTGTGTGTCAGTGGATCTCACGCATTAACCATTCAGTCCGCCACTGGAGTTAGAACATTCCCCCTTTCTTAGATTTGTCCGTCCCGGACAAAATCTACCTCACAACATGGGCTGTGGAGGTTCATCGTTGCAGTTGGGGGTTTATCTGTGGGAGGGGCAGTGGGCTTATACTGCCATCTCGATGAAGCCATCTGCGTTGCAACCTGTGAATGTCTCTCCTGCACCAGTTGGTCTTTCTTTGATTGAGAGAAAGTGTACGTCGCTTAGCCTTTCTCTCAGTCGCCGTCGATCGCAGCTTTGTGACTAGTAGTTGAGCACTTGATGTCATGGCAGTGCTCATTAAGACCGTTGTTCTTACATGTTGCACCAACAGGCTTTCTCGATGAACGGTAGGCCTCCAGGAGGCCAGATTGTCAAACACGTCATAATCCTCAAGCGTGTTTGACAGAAATGTCTGTGGGGCACATGGGCAACGTTCTATTTGCACAAGTCCATTTGCTGCACCACCATCAGCGCTTCTCATGCTGAAGCTGGTATCAGAACAAACTTCGGTTTGGTCAAGCCTTTGTTTGGCAAGTATTCCAGTTCTCACACTTTCCCTTCGAGGCGGCCCCGTCAGCTCAGTTCTTGGTTAACGCCAGGGTGCAGGCATGTTGACATGATCAGATCTTTGCTCATCGTTGTCACAGCAAACGCCAGGCTTCTTGTTGTTTGAGCCAATCGACTCGTCTGACGGGTTCTGCATGGTACGAAACGTTTCGTAATTCGTGATCTGCGAGGTACTGGTACCTATCTATTTAATCCTTGTACAGTCCTGCTCGTTTACATCTTCCAGCTTCTTACTTAACTGTACCTGGAAAGTGCGCATCTGTTCAATCACGGCACTCATGAGCTCTCTGACATCTGGTTTGATTTTAAATTTGCAGGTGTCCGGGTCTTCATCTTCGCCCAACAGGGCTTGTCTGAGACGTGTTGTTAGCGTTTCCTTGTTTCCTTTAAGCTGTAGACCTCTTTCTCGAAGGTCTTGTCTAATTTATTTTATATCAAGTTCACCAAGCAGTTTCACAGAAGCCATAGAAATCCGCATTTCTGACAACAATGTAAAGACTTTCTCTTATCAGGCCTTCTGCAAACACTGCTTAACACTGCCTAACTAACACTAAAGTCTCTATAGCGCGTACAGCTACATTTTTTTAAGACTTATTCACACACAGTCCTAACTGCTTCTCTGCCGGACTCTGTCTATCTCACACATTCCTTCCCGTCTGATCTAGCTTTTGGGTCACATGCGCAGAGCACAGGTCACACTAGGGACTGCCGTTGGTTGACCTGTGTGACGCGCATCAAGTCTGCGTGTTAGTGGATCTCACACATTAAACATTCAGTCCGCCACTGGAGTTACAACAGTACTACTAATACAGTATGAGTAGTGAGACAAAGTAGTCCTAAACTAAAAATTGTTCAATAGAGTTATTTAGTGGAAATAATGCTGAATTTAGTTAAATCTATAATTTAAATGTATTAGTTTATTAGTTTAAAAATTTTAAAGTAATTTTGTTTTATTTTTAGTCAAAAAAAAACGAAAAATTTAACTCATCATTGATAACTGTAAATAGAAAGCACCCATCTTGTCAGGAGCGCGTAACTTCGTAATCACTTATCTGGACAAGGAAAAAGGGAAGAGAAGAAGGTATCTTTATGAGAGTTTACATAATCGTTTTCTTTTTTTTTTTATACATAAAAAATTTCCCTCGGGAGTTCTTAAGGGGACTAATTCAACTTTTACAGCCACATCTGTCAATAACTATTTTTTTTTATTTTTAAAGAAACCAAACTATCTACATGTAATTAATTACCAATAGTTTATTTACTTATTTTTTTTAATTGATATAATGCATTATCAGGTAAAAGAAATTTATTCACAAAATTACACCTTATTCCAAGAATTCGATATTATCAATCACATATAAATCCGTACTACTTCATGAAAAGCTTACTGAATTGTCCACCAGCATTGTTTGAACTAGTATATAATTTATTCTGGTTACGAAATACAGATTCCAATTTTATATACTGCATTACAGGTCTTTGCAGAGAAGTTGTTTCCTTTTATTAGCACAGCTTAATTCATTTTATTTTCGTATTTTTAAGCAACTTTGACTTAAAATGTGTATTAACAATAAAAAAATAATATAAATATTTAAGATATTATATTTATTTCATTCAAACAATCGATTTTATTTGACTAGTGGGTCAGTTAATAAATGAATGTTTTAATTGTAAGCTTTAAAATAATCTCAAATCTTTTCATAAGTATTTAAATCCCAGTTCTTTTCAAGCTTCATGGAATATTCTGTAAATAAAGAAAAATAAAATCTAAAAAAAGATCGTTAATTAATATCTGACATATAAAGTTTACTTAAGTAAAGCAAATCAACTTTGTGTGCAAGTTTATTCAATCAAAATCAATAAAATGACTAGAAATGATAAATAAATATTTTATATCTTTTGATTTCAAGACTAGTGTAGAATTTTTGTTAAGAATATGCATTATGTGACTTGTGTGGATAGCATAAAGTTACATTAAGATTAAAATTTCCTTCATTTTGAAACTATAATGAACATTCACCACTAATCTGAAGGTTAATAACGAGTGAAGTATTTCATCAGTCGAGGCTGCACAGTCCCATTTGTGACCTATTTTTTTTTGTAGATATAACAATTGTCCACCGATGGTCGATTTAGATTCTGTTTTTGCCGTCTGCCCTCGGCAATGTATTTTGTTTAGGCTTGAAATGTGTTTCCAGCAGCTTGAGGCGTCCAGCTGTCTCGTTTCGAAGCTGCCTGCAGCCATGTGCTCTATTCTGTGTCAGTGAAAGCAAAGTTGGCGCCTTAGCTGGTCAAAGCATTTTCTTATGGCACCTCAGTAATGTCGACCACCGTCACTATAATAGCATATTTTAAAGCTGCCCAATTGTAGTTTATTGCTTTTCATTTCACCGAGAAATTAATTTGAATGATTGTAAGTGAAAGTTTAACTTTGTTCCTAACATGTGTAACACTACCACGTTACAGACATAGTTCAATAGACATACAAAAATACCTGCATTTCTTAGATTTGTTAGAACATAAAAATCGCCATTTTGTGTCAGTTCTGGTCTATAAAAAAATTCACTCAATTGTCTTTCCTTCTCTTTTTTCAAATCATCGATTGTTGTGTAATGATCTGTAGATGTAGAAACTCTGTTGTGAGTTTGTTTTGTTTAATTGAATTGTAAAGACTTTAACATTCGAATGTTAAGTAGTTTATTAAACTGTTACCTTCAATTTGTTAATTACATTTCAGTGAAAAAAGCTTTTGGAATGAAATTAAATTGATATCATACAAAAATATATTTTTTTACCCTACCCCACTTTCCCTGCATATGATTAAGTGAGATTTTATAAAATCTAATGATAAGCCTTTAGATCTAGATTTAGAACATTATTTAACTATTTCATGAACAGGGCTTACATAAGGAAAAACACATCTCTCACATTACTATTAGAGTAAGGAAAGGGTTACATGAATCAGCAAACTAAGGTTTACCCAGTATGGCCAAATAGCAACTAATAATCAAAACGAAGTTAAAATAAACTGTCAAATTTATAAGAAAACCGTTAGAGTCGTCTTTGAGAACCCTGTCCACCTAGGTTTCAGGTTAATGTTTTTGCCGATGAATGTCCAACCTGAATAGAGGAGTTGTAAAAAAAGCAGAAGACAAGCAAAATCTTAAATACATTAGTGTGTGTGTGTCTTTTATGTTTTTTAAAAAACTATCGAAATAAATAAGGAATAATTTTGTTTAATTTTTGGCGAGTCAGATAAATGTAGTATTTTACTTGGTTTTGGGGTTAGGGTTAGGGTTATCTTGCTTTGACCTACATAATGTTTCTCGTTCTACATAGACTCAAACATTACCTCCCGTAGGTCTGTCATTCTACCACGCTTATGGCCTGCACCTTCCTTGATCTAACAGTATAAGTAATATAAGGATCTGAAAGAAATGAGATCTGAGGACTTTCTATCTACGTTACCATTTTCAGAAGCAATGTTATTGAACAGGTGGTAGATATCTGTATTGTCTATTTCATCTAAAATAGAAAAAAAAAGTGATATGCTCAATTTTATGGCGTTAACGGGTACTGTATTGTACTACCTCTTATGTACATATGTGACAAATAGTTTCAAGTTATGTTTCACATTAAGCCATATACTAACTATTCATCTCTAAAATTTCACGGTATAGAAATGAAAAGGCAACATTTTTTTAATATATTTTTAAAACCGCAAATTATATTTCATAAACTTAGTTGTTTTTTTTTTTTATTTTTTTTTTCATAAAATTGTCTGTATTTTTTAAGGAAAAATATTTAGAGCAATAGGACAGGTAATTACTTACCTCCATTATCATTGTTCGTCAAGCATCTTATGTAAAAGAAAAAAAAAAGAATTGTTGGAATATAGATGGTAATGTCATTTCACACAAATAATGCAATGTATTAAAACATAGATAAAGTGTTCTTATTAAAAATATAATAGGTATTTTTTTTATTAACCAAAACTTTCATAAAAATGAATGTATTTGCATTAATGGAGCGAACCATTTGTTTCATTTTTTCGACAGTCTTAAAAATAAAGCAATCAACGCATATCTGGCTTGAATTTTAGTTGTTTGCAAGTTCAGTCAAGAAGGATGAGAAATCTATGGACTTACAGTTTTGTGTACGACTCTTTATTACAAATGTCAGACCTTATAATCTGTAGGACGAAGTATGTTAAACGGTCAGTTGTTTTTGTTTTCGACCGTTAACGATGGTGTCATGTGGTCAGCACAAAGACCATCCGCGTGTACTTTCCTCAACTAATTGCAGCTACCTTTTAGAGTTGGTTGGACTCAGGGATGTCCTAAAAATTCCGAATACTAAAATCTAAAATTTTTACTGAGATTCAAACCCGAAACTACTCGGTACGGATTCTGATCGCTTCACTACTCAGCCATCAGGCGTCCTAAAGTAACATTCTTGATTAAACATACTATGGCTTTAAAACATTGAATGACTTAAAACAACACATATTTTTACAATGTTGTGAATACATCTTCAAGGCGAGTTACATGCAAGTCTAAAACACAAAAACGATACAATGATACAATAAGTCCCAAGTATCACATAGTTTTTACGCATAATATATTTAATAATTTATAAGAGCTGAGTCTGTTATGTTGAAACATCGTATACAAATTTGGCCTTGGTAGTTTCTAAATAAAGTTAAAGACGAAAACGTCAACACAAATAAAGACGGGGCAGTGAAAACTACTTTCCAAATCTAAAAAAAAAAAAATTATCTTGTAGGTCTTACATGTAGCTTTTGGTTATCCGCACTGACATAAGATACCCTGCAAAGAAATAAATAAATATATTCTATAAATGCATAACCCAAAGATATGGTAATAAAATTTATAAAAAAAGATAATAAATTAACAAAAATTATACCTTTCATATGCCATATTATACAAATCTAAATATTTATACGTTGTGTTTCTTTGAAAAATATAAAGAAAAAAACGACCATTAGCACCATTTAGCGACACATTCCCGTTACTGACAGGATTCTCTAACCCGTTTAAAACTGGCCATACAGTAAACGATAAAACATTAATATAGATTTAGAAAGACTTCATCAGCCATGGCTCACTCTCTAATTGAGTTTGCAAAAAATTCCAAATAAAAAAAGGTAATTACTAAAATTTTACGTGTTATTTTTTTTTTGGGCATGTAAAAATAAACTGCAACGTTAGTGTCATCGGTATTTTTTTTTCAATAAGTATTGGTCTAAGAAATGTGAATACAATCAAAAGATTATGAACAAGCTCAAGCTAACAAGTGTCATCACTTACTTGGATAAAATACAAATCTGTAAAGTAATATTATGGTCAGTAGTGTGAACACAATGATACTGATGGTAATAAGTGATGTCATCATTAATGCAGTACCTATAACGAAAGTAGAATAATTGTGTATTTTCTCCCCTTCAGTAACTATTGAACATTGTAACTAAATGTAACAACTCACTGTGTCTGTCGGATAACATGTTTGTAATCATTATTTCCTCCACTCCCTATCTCGGATCAGACTTTTAATTTTGCACCTGACAACAAATGAATCACTATTTTTATGAACTTTTCTGTTTTGAGTCTTTGAATACGCACAATATATTTTTGTCAAAGGAATAAAAAAATGCTGTGTAAGGTGTCATTAGTAGACTAAGAAAACCATGGTTTGCCTATGTGTTTTTATGCTTGTTTCTTTTTCGCCCACAGTAATCCATGTAATTACTTTTGATGTCAAGTCGTAAACAAGTTTTCGAGGTCATCACGTTATGATGTTCAACTAAAAGGTTGTCGTAAAGGACATCTACCTTAGAAGTATTAGACTGCATACGTATTTAAAACGACTTTCTTCGTGCAGTGGCGTAGCAGTCTAAGTTATTTTTGTATGCGGTAAATAATTAGTTGGTATAAAAAAACAAATCGCGAATCATTATAAGTTTAGTATAGTTTATGTAACACTAAGGAGATCCTTGCAGGAACAGGTATTCCCAGCATATCTACAGCCCTCAGACAACGTCGCCTACGCTGGCTTGGACATGTTCACCGGATGGAGGACAATCGCATACTGAAAGTCATTCTCTACTGACAACTCGCAACTGGCTCTAGAAAAACTGGTCGCCCCAACTGCATTACATAGATGTAATAAAACGTGACCTCAAATAAGTGAACATCAATATTGACCATTGGGAAGACATAGCTCTATACCGCACCAGATGGAGAGAGACAGTGACCAAGAAAGCTATGGACAGCGAAAGAGCTGGGCCTTAGCTCTGGAAGAAAAACGGACAATGCGAAAAATGACCAGCTCCTCTACCATCGAAGCTAACACCACCTTTACCTGCGATATTTGTGGACGAGAGTGTCGCAAAATAGGGCTCCACAGCCACACGAGGAAGTCTACGAGGTGAACCATAGTTGTTCTATGACTGAAGGAGGCCAATAAAGGAGATATGTATTTTAATAATTCATAATATCTACATT